>OX401417.1:5144351-5311851 GCA_947846245.1 Cerastoderma edule | reverse complement strand
GAAAGGAAATGTTCTATGAGGCATTCATAAATACGTACGAGTTCAGCGGCCTCCCTCATAAACTGTTTAGCCGCGTCTTTCCATATGGCGGGTACCGTCAGCACCCAGCGGACCTCATCCCGTCTGAATCCACTGTCTCCCAGACGTTTGTTAGCTTCAGTGATAAGATCGTCCCTTAGGTAACGAATAACCAAGGAAAACACCTTTAACGCAGGCAGCTTTCTGCCGCAGGCATCCTCAAGGAGTATGTTCTTTTTAAAGCCCTGTGTACGAAAGATAAGACTTTATTTATATTAATATTTGGAGATTTACATTGTAAGGTATATTATTTGAAAGTAGATCAGTAGCCATATAGGAATATAGTGCGTTCATCAAGAAAAGAACCAGTGCAGTAGTAGTGTATAATCATTATTCTGTACCGTACTTCCGCTTGGAATCGTTGAGGAAACATGAGTTTCCGATCGCATTTTCACATTTCCCTCAGGAGTGTGGCCTTATCTTTATTTATTTATCATTGCTAAAATCATTACTGCATCTTATTGTAATAGAAGTATAAGTTACTGCACACATTTTAATCATTTGGTTTTGTTTGTCATCTGGTAATATGATAACAAGACCTTCTTTGAACTATATTAATTCTTTATTGATTTATTAGATTTAATTTCTTCAGTAACTTTATGAATTTGGAAATTACTTTGACATGGTTGTACCGTCTACTTTCAGTGTCGATTTTATGCGTAGGCCAAATAAACCATTAAAACATCTCTGACTGTACAAACTATGTAATAGGATATGTGTTCTGGCCGCATTATTATGTATGAAGTCAGTATATCATACATCGTTCTTTCATTCGTTTTCAAACATTAGACATC
Source organism: Cerastoderma edule (assembly GCA_947846245.1). NCBI lineage: Eukaryota > Metazoa > Mollusca > Bivalvia > Cardiida > Cardiidae > Cerastoderma > Cerastoderma edule. Next base: position 5,310,979 of record OX401417.1, on the reverse strand, counting down.
TCAAAGGACCTTTTACTGCATACTTACAATTTCTTTGAACAACATCATTTTGAAGCGTTGAAAGAAGTACCATTGTTTTGGATCACCATTGCCGGCTATATCAGCGTATTTCGTCTCAGCATCGAAGCCGAACGAATGTAACGTTTCCCCATCATTCTTGATCAATACACAGGTTGGTGCTGAAAATTGGTTCAATATATTAACATATTACCTTTCGGAACGTAGACACTGCTGATAACGGAAATCAATCTAGAAAACAAAATTAACTGTTGATGCATCCCTTTTTCATTATGGCCGTTTACATATCTTTCATGCACTTAGTGACAGAAAAAAGCATCTGTTCTAACTCCCACTTCCGATAAGACTCGTCGCGAGTCTTTGCCCTTGGGAAACACGTGGTGAAGGCAACTCCGATAGAAGGAAAAGTCTTAATCCAACGCTGCTACTAATGTAACGATCCGAGCGATGAACTTCTAAAAGACACAAACACATCTGATCAGTGAAAAACACTGTCGTACACAGCGCGGTTGTGTTGGGTATATATATACCACCATGTTCTCTCAGAACAATGTATTATATTCCTAATTTGCATAAACGTTCAACGAACGTTACAGAAGTAAATACAAATCCCGGGAAAGATACTAAAGGTTAATATTCCTTTCATTATGTACATTTACTTCATCAACTTCAAAACCGGTATCTTTGTCAACTACATTTATTGTTTATAACAATAAAAAACAATGAAAACTCTTATACACATATTCAAATGTTTTGAATTATGAATGGGGGATGAATGTACTAGAGTGGCAATGGCATAATTTAGCTCCGCCCAATCGAACATGTCCATTTCAAGAAAAATTAACCGCCATTATTGAATTTCGCCGCTTCGATTTTTCTGTGCCGATTTACTATACAATGGGACGTGTCATCACATGGAATTAATCTCTGAATGTTTTCATATCTTGGAGGATTGTTTTCGTCTTTTCTGTTTCGGGGAAGAACTACCCAAGGAATGAGCAGTTTGTTTGACAACTTGGTGAACGGACATTTTAACAATCTTGCATCTTTAAACATCTGTCCGGTGTACACTAAAAACAGATACAATCATGACAAAATGTGGTTTGCCAGCGACTCAGACCGCTGGATGTGTAAGGGGAAGGACCTGTGGCTGAAACAGATCAGATCAGAAAACAGATAAGAAATATGTAGAATTTGACCTTCCGATGTGCAGAAGATGCTTACAGAAGTAGGCCTTGTCTAGCAGAGTTTAAAGATTATCTTCCAGAGATGGAGATTTTAACTTTTTGAAGTAAATCAACTTCTGCCGAAAAAAGAACAATAATTATTTCTGAAGTAACATAGAACTAGGTTATTGACAGCTTCCCAACCCTGCTCGTAACCATACAAAAAAGATCTAAAACATTAAAATCGCAGATATCTAAGGGTGTTTAACGGGTTTCTTTTGTAAACGACGATCTTAACTTAGAGTAAGAGGTGGTATTTTAGATACCGTCGTCATGTGGGTTTTTAAAAACGTTTACTGCGCAAAAGCATGGTCGCAAACGTTATTTCCGTCAGGCGAAAATGGGTAGAGCGAGGAGAAAAACGAACAGAATTAACATTTATGTATTGAATGTTGCTCAATTTGATAAGGAATATAAAAAGAAAATAGTCACACTTTGTACATTGAATTTTGAGGATTTTGCGCAGGATTACTTCCCTTTGCTACTATTGTGAAGTTGCTGTGTCGTTGAATAGTTTTAGATGCCACGTGATAGCAAGGCGCACGAGAAAGAATTCCCAAACTTAATTTCTAAACCGGCTTTCCAAAAGGAGAACAGAGAGGCACGAAGGCTCACCTCACATGAATTTACGAAAACACGGGGTTTTAGCAACTTATATGTAAAGAACTTGAAAAGGGTCTTCAGTGACGAGGATTCCGAATGTAAAATTTTTAGCATTTATTTTCTACCAAAGCACACACCTCTGAGTGAGTATCTTTAACAATTCGAATTCACGAACATTGTCGTTGTTTGAACGATATGTACTGTCATATGAATTGTATTCATTATTGTTTTGATCGCTGCAGAGAGAGATTGTTTCGTATTTCTATGTGACATAGAAGTTGGAATTCCCACTCAAGGGTCTAGAAGGGAGTAGAATGTTTATATTTAGGTGTTTATCATGTTCTCCTAGTACGGGCGAAAGACCGCGCCGAAGGCACGGTCTGAAGACCGCCTATATGTTACACGTACGTACGAAACGAAAGAAGGTACCTACAAAACCAAGGATTTCCGAATTACTCAGAACCCTATAGGACTTTTTTCGGCCATGTTGGTTGCAAACCGTTTTTCTGCCCCATATGGCGCCATCTTGTCCGAAATTTTTTTTTTTATTCAGCTCTTTTACTAGCAATGATGTGGAAAAATCAAAGTCAACAAGCAAAAAATAGAAGGATTTTCCTCCGAATATTTCTTACAACATCTTAAACAATAAACACTTTTGTAAAATTTAGACCGCATTTCAACATTTTCTGTTTATTTGGTGAAGGTGGCGTCTCTCATCCTAAAACCCGTCAATTCTTCACATGTTGACATGGTGATTACACCAAGAACTGTAACGTGCACTTTCCGTTTTTGTGTATCACGTGACAAGACATTTTCTTTACAAATCATCATCGTTCCGATCACCGCTTCAAATCTTAAATCGAATGAAATAATCGCCTTGTTGAACGAACATCGAAAACGATGATGTCAGGTAAGATAACTTTTTGTACACTTTCATTTTCGTATAAAGAACGCATATTTTGACAGTATATTTTGTTAAAAGCGAGATAGATAAATTGAAGAGAGTCTGGACCGTCGTCATTCTATGTTTACAAACAAGATGGACACTACGAGCACTGTCTTACTCCGAATATTGATTTTATGTCACCGCATCTATCTATGTGTCGAGGTAGTATTTAGTATTTAGTACATTTTAGAGACGAAAAAAGGTTTGTTTACATTGATATCATTTCAAGGCTGAGTAATCTTGATCCGTATTGGATTCTTCTTTTTGGACTGACGATGTGCCTGTTTGTTTTTTATTCACACGTTCTTTGCTCTTTGATTCTTGAATCTACCTATCCTGATGACTTCCAAAATATGTCTTTTCACCGATTATTAGTGGAGACAGAGTCGGGGAACATAGTGATGACTTTTAAGTAAATTTCATTTGTCTGCTTTCCAGAATCAGCCATAGTTCAGACTGTGTGAAGGTCAAATGTGAACCGGCAACCAAAGAAATGAATGTTGTGGTACTGCATAAAGAAAGATTCTTTGTTTTATAAGCGCATGTAAGTACAACTTATCTTTTTCATAAGTAATTATGATATGAATAATACCTTGCAAATACAGATAAGGCAAACAAGGAAATTTTGGTTTGAACACCTTTTTACTTTAGAAAGAAGGTTTTACCTGAACTACATGTGTTTTATACTGTTTTCAAGCTATGTCAAACATAAATTCTATGGGTTATAGTTTGTGTACATGTCAATACATCCTCTTAGCATGTTTTTTCTAGAAAAAAACTGCACTGCAATATTTTTTAACAAGATCACTTTATCTTCCTTCCATTCATAATTTGATGAGAAATCTTAATAAACAATGACGTAAAAGGATGCATAATGACTAATGAATTTTAAACAAGTGGCTGGAATAGATTTGTTTTCCATTAATGTACATGGCTCAGTCTATAAGGATTACAACTAAACGAACAAAGACAGCATAAGTAATTCTATAACAAGATTTTGGCAAACATGTTGCCATTAAAAGCTATTCAAAACAAAGTTTGGGAATACAAAAAAGACTACATTACTTTTGAAATGATATCTATTCAACATTCATGTTTTATGTACATATTATACATCAAAACACTTCTGCTGTATATGAGGTACAGTGACAAAGAAAGAACCATTTTAACATGGATTTTGTTTTAAACTTATGTTTCTTCCATTATTTCTTTTAAACAGAAATATGTGTGCCTGACAGAGGAGGAACTGTACCTGAAAGTGCTGACAAAAAGAGAACAGATGAAGACGTGTAGGAAAATTGTCCCTGTATTTTTTTCTCTAAAAGTTTAAATGCCAAACTTGTGTTAAGAGGCCACCCTATGGGACAGAGTAAAACCAGTTAACCCATTACCAAACAAAACTAAAATTTAACCAATTTGTTGAAGATGAATAAGGAAAACGTTGTGGGGAAAGGAGAAATTGCTCGTGACAAGCACTTTTTTCCTTTTCCCACAATACCTTCTACCCTATCAAAAGATTATATTTCAAATGTCTGCAAACACTTTCAATTTGGGACAGTAAAAAATTTGGGGTTTGGTAAATTGTTAAATTATGTAAACACTTTTTGAAGCAAGCAGGGCATAACAGATTTGAGTAAAGCCACCATTGTAACTAAATTATTTCTACAGCAAGTTTTCCCTTTTGTCACAATGATTTTATTCTTTACAAAAATGCTCTCTTTTTTCTGATTACAAACACTTTTGGTTGCAAATAATTTCTATTTCAAACAATGAGGGCTTTGCATTTTCAAATCATTTGGACATTTCTAGCAATAAAGCATAAACAATAATAATTTCTAAATATTATTGGGTAAAAGATATTGTAATTTATAGAAACATTGTTTTTAAAGATTCCCTTGCATCACATTGGCTTCTTATTATTCTCTGTTAAAGATATGTTCAATTCTTCCTACCTTTTATAATGGTTTTAAAAAACACTTTGACAAAATCATGAACATAGTCAAATGACTAAATGAGCAGTTATCCTTTTTCTCATTATAGTTTAAATCAAATGTCATAGTTAAATTATGCAATTTTCTTGTGGTCTGCTATTGCTTTCATTGGTAACAGTCACAAATAAAGCTTGAAGTAAGGTTTATGGATAAATGATGGCATGTTGCCTGTTTACTTTCAAAAGAAGATGTAATAGTTAAAGTAACTTACAAAAATTATGTGCTTTGTTCTCAAATTGGACTCCTTTTTGTAAATTGTGAAATATTCAACAATTATTGATATAACACCCTGAAGATGATAAAACAAAACTTTTGGAAATAATACTTTAATCAATAGTTCGTTAAAAGGAGTAACAGGTTATTGGCACAACATTGAAGCAAAGGTTATCTTTAAATGTGGAAAATATGAAATCTTATATAACTTTCTTTATTTAAACTATTTAATGTAAATCATGCATTGCATTTTGCAGAAGGTTAAACCAAACATAGGCTGATCATTTGAACAAGTTTTTGTATAGATCTGTACATATTCTATTGAGACAAGTGTTTGTTATTACTACTAATTACCTTAAATAAAATTTGTCAATTGTTTAACAATAGAATTATCTTTTTTTTTTTGTTGTTTCAACTTATTATAGAAGGACTTTTGGTGCTGTAGATAATTTTAAAGAATTTTGAAAATGATGGATTTCCTTTGTAATACAAATTTTTCTATTTCATCACTAAATCATATGTTGTGAAAGATTTTTAAGAATTATTCAGAGAAAACATATGCTTACAACATACAATTTGGTGAAGAGTAAATTCTACATATCAAGGTTTCAGTGCAAGACAATACTGTAAGTGCTTCACATATATGAAGTACTTACTGAAGTCTTGTGTTGAATCCTCATTTTGCATGGAGAGATTTTGGAATTCAAATTCTTTAGTTTGGTGGTTTTGATATTGCACAAACAGTGTCTTCTGTTTCTTATTGCATTACTGATATGGGTACGACAGCTAAAACATGAGAGTATCTAGCGAGAACCACCAACCACACATACATGATAATGAGTCTTAGATGCTATGTTTGATAATAGTTTAACAACATTTTCAACAGATTGCTTCAGTTGTGTCAATAGACATATCCCTGTTTGTTCCTATTATTTCCTCATTAGTCCCTGCAAATAAACCTTCTAAGCCACCCATCACTTACCCCATAAAAACATTGTTGCTCTGTGGTTTAGTCAAATTAAAATAATTCAACATGAAGAAGCGTTCCCCCCCACCCCCCAAAGATAGTTTTTGGTAGGGCCTGGATCACAGCTAAAATGTGGTTATGGAGTATCCATTGATAGCATCCAACCATACATAAATGTTAATAAGTCTTAGATGCTATTGTTGGATTATGGTTTAACACCATTTTCAACAGAGTGATCCAGTTTTATATAAATCGACATTAATCCCTGCTCCTGTTATTTCCCCACCAGAACCTTCCAATATTCCTCGCTGGACATAGTCCGAATGATCCAGACGTAGATATTTCATTCTACGCCACAGTTACAGCTTGGATCATCCTAGTTACCCTAAACACTGGCCATTTAACCCATACGAATATCATTACTCTTTGGAAATTTAAAAAGTCGTGGTGCAATGCCTTTCGAAAGAATATCATACAAGCCAAAGTATCAAATGCATAATTATTCAAGCTCAATACCAAATATTCTTCTGTCTAATGACTATGCACCATTCATAATGGTTAGCAACTCATATAATATATCCACAGTGGTAAAATACAGTAGTTGGCGTCGTAGGTTATATATCAAACATATCTGATTTGTATCTTGACAATGGCTATTTCTTTTAAATTGGAGTACCTCCTGACAGGACACTGCTTCCTTGCCAAGTATTACTGATACAATACAAAGGGAACATTATGTTATACAAATCCAGAATTATAGCACTGTTCATTAATTGAAAGAACAAATCTCTTTCGCCCGGTTTAGGCTTTGCGTATTATCATATTATCTTCTAGTGCATGCTTGTTAATCAAAATAAACAAATAAGTATCAGGAAGATTCTGTCAGATGTTTAATTCTTTAATGTTCTAGAAACATTATTATATAATAAACAAGTAACTGGAAGGGTCTGGAAAAATCAATACTGAGTCTTCATAGCTTTATAGGGGCCCTGTGTGTGTGTGTTTGATTGTAAAAGCTATTCCAGATTGTTCTAACAAGAATAAGTTTACTGGGTGTAACTAGAATGTTCTATAGGGTTATAAAAGAGAAACCAATGAGTTGATTGGTGTGACTAAAACTAGTATGCTATCAAAAAGTACTTGATCTATGTTATTGTGAAAATTGTGTGATTAAACAGAGTGTTGCTGCTTCATCACTTAGTGTTGGAATTTACAATGGGAGCTTAGAACAATTGAACAGATCTGTGGATTTATTAATTATAGTTCTTGGAGTGACTGTTACTAGGGGAGCTTAGAATAATTGAAAGGATCTGTGGATTTATTAATCATAGTTCTTGAAGTGATTGTCACAGGTATTATACTCATTCTGCTATTATAATTCATCAAATAAACTTGTTATTGTTTGTAATACTTGTTGCTGGTTATCTTTCTTTTCTCGTTGCGAGCGAGGTTCATAATAGAAACCATAGGTTCGTAACAGTACTTAATCATTATGCGTAAAACTGTAAACACTGTCTTTTTGTTGTTTTTCCCCCATTAAATGTGAAAAGAAAGGATTAATTAACTCCAAATTGCGATGTTTTTTAACGTTTTATCGACCCATATCATTTCACTCATTCATGATCCCTTCCAGCTTAATTTCATTGATTTCGTATAAATTGATGTGTGTAAGAAGGCGAGCGATTGATTCAGGATGACATTATTTTCATTAAAGTACGATACGTCCTTGACCTATTGGTTTTTAGCCTGTATTTACTATGTCTCTAAAAACAAACAAAAACGTGTACCAATAAAAGTAGTTCTTAGGGTGTGTGGATTGACATTTCCAAAAATAGAAATCAGGAAATTACTGGTGTGTAATACGGGATTTTTTTCTGTCTTGTGTGATTTGATGTACGTGAATTATTTGTATTTGCGCCTGGATAATCTCTGGTATATAACAAAAACATGTAGACAGTATGCAAGACAAAGTCATCAGACAATCAACAGAAATTCGTTTGGTAAAACGTCTAGCATTTTTGTTATACAAGTCTTGTCAGTGCTCTTGATAGAAGCATTGTGAAGGGCGCCAATATTTGAGAACATGCATCGAAACTGTTTTTCTTTGTTAAAATTCTTGTGTCTGACCGTTTAATTAGTCTAATACACAGTATCTTTCAATACACATAAACATGGTTTCGCAGCCATCTTGTTTTGCGAGTAAACAAATAGTCACGTGACAAACGCCCACTGTAATTGCATTGCGTAAAGGGGTTTGTTCTACGAAAGATTTCTTCTATAACACCCCCAAAATAAAGGAATGATATAGACAGTTATAAAATTTGATAATTTTTCTATCATAAAACAGATCTTTTTTCTTATCTTTCATCCAAAATAACGTTGTATATGTTGCATTAATTATTGTACCGTGACACGTCGTATGTATCCACTGCTGATATCTATAAGACGACGGGTCGTGCATTTATGGCCACATTTAGTCCAAAAGAGCTTCTTACTTCTTAAAACACGTTTACCGAATTTGAGTTTACCACACAGTCCCTTAGTTTCATCAAGTTTTGTTCTTACAAAGAAAGAATTTCTACTGACTCTCATGTGGCTTTACATTTGTTTGTTCAAAAAGAATCCTGCAGGTAGATTTATAATGTACACAAATTTACTAAAACTCTACTAGTATAGAAAACTACCAATCCCTTGGGCAACAATTGAATTTTCTGGACTTTTCAAAAGAAACCCGAAAGACCGCCTTCGTCCAAGCACCAGCCTGGTTTGTTTACAAACATCACAACATTGCCGATTTTTCAAAGCATTTGCTCCAAACTCAGAAGATTTCTGCTACCATATATATTGAATGGAAGTGCTTCTGACAAACCAATTACCTACACATGCTTCTGGATTATTTAGAGCCTTATGGCATGACACAGGCAAATAAATGATTCAATATAGATGATGAGTTGGTTGCTCATTGTGTCCAGCTGATCGACTTATAATAAGGCAATTGAGGTCTTTTAGAATCATCAAAAGACAGTTCCAATCAGGTGTTTTCCCCTTATTAGTTTGTTCTGTCCTTTTTAATTCGAAATGTGGGCGACATTGGTGCAATGGTAGAGCGTCGGGCTATTGTACCGAGGGTCCCGGGTTTGAATCCCTAATAGGCGAGGTGAGAATTCCGGGACTAACCCACAAAACCTGCGCGATTACTGGTTTAGTATCCAGGAAGCAGTCATCGAGAGTGGCTATGAACAAGCTTTAAGCTTCCTTCACAATCGATGTAAAACAAATATGGTGAACTGGTGAAGTGTGAACTGGAAATATCCTATGTAATAAGGACTAAATACTTATATGACCAAGAAGCAATAAAGAAAAATTCGGAAAAAGGTCACAACTTTTATCAACTCTTTCCATCTAATTTGATTTTGGGCAGATCTAACTAGTTATTACAGACAATAATTTAGCGCAATATGAAAATCCGACTTGTTTGCGGTATTTGAAAGAACCTTTATGAGCGTTTTCTCAATTTTTTAAAATAACTTCTAAGGTCATCTTCTTATGTACAATGTATCATCAACATGAACAAAACTGTTTTTTAATCTGCCACTGAAACTGTTTTATTCTTTCAATTATTTACTAATTTCATATGAAAAATGATACTACTATGGGGATTCGTGAATAATTTAACTTCACATGCAATAACATGCAATAACAATTAATATTTAAGAAGCAACATTTTTCCTCTGATATAAGTTATAAACTATTGTAACGAATGGAGTTATTCTGCATTTTGCCGCTGTGGTTCTTTTTAAGTCATTTGTGAGAGGTGCGGTAACGTGTGGTATAATGGGGTAATGGGTTAGTATTCACACAGATAAAAATATATAAAGCGCTGCCAAATGTTTAATCTTGAAACCCTCTAGAGACAGGATATCAAAATTCATTGAAATATCGGCACCGAAAGGTGTCTGAACGCTGTATCTAGGAGACAAAGATCTTTTTGGTACTGTATATAGTACATAGAAATCGGTTTGTTTAGTCGCAAACCTCGTTTCAAAATGACATTCACCTTAAAAATGTTACTATTTTTGGCAAACCTTTGTTTGTGTGTATATTACTTCCGCATACCGCATTTGTTTTGCGTCTTATGTAAGGCTTGTTTGTTGTAAGACGTGATCAGCACATTTGTGTTTTATCCAATGTAAGGCTTGTTTGTTGTAAGACGTGTGATCAGCACATTTGTGTTTCGTCTTATGTAAGGCTTGTTTGTTGTAAGACGTGTGGTCAGCACATTTGTGTTTCGTCTTATGTGTAATGATTTATAAACGAGTCAAAAATTCTTATTTATATTTTATTTGAAACAAAACTAAAACGTTTCCTTCCAAAAGATGTATTGGTACATGGTTTTAAAAGCACAACATTGGCAAGAAAATATGATTATTCGAAGTTTAAAGTTGACCTACCTTTAGATGATAACAAATGTCCGCCTGACCACGTTTTGGCAAATACTTTCCCGGGATCGGATTCAAACTCATTCCTCATTGAAAAGGCCCAACCCGAGTACGTTGTTCCAAAGTCAATGGCAGCAACAATAAGCGGTCGACTGTGGGCCTATAAATCAACAAAATCAACTTGATATGACATTAAGTTTCTCAATGGGAGTCGCTTGGTAACTTGTAAATGTTAATTCAAGGAGATATCAAGAGAAAAATTAACTCATTGGACACAGTGTCAAATTAATCACATTTTCAGATAAAGAAATGTTTGATATTAGCTTTTTCAAGTTCACTCGTACATCCTGTACTCTGAATTGTAATTCTTGGTTATGAAAAGACAGAGTTATCAAGTATAAGTGTAAATGGCCCGTTCCAATGAAGTAATGACTATCACCCCTTCTGGACACTGTCCTAGACGGGCTAAACCATTACGCTCGACATAATGTATCCAGTATGAGACAAGGATCGTAACAACCGAAATGTGTGATACTCACTTTCCGAGCATGCGTTTTAGGCCAAGTAATCAATTATAATTATATGACGTTTGTTGACGTCGCTGACGTTTGGCATTTTTTTTATTAATACGCAAAGTGTTTGGCCTCTTAAAACCTATTCTTTATTATTTAGATTCATGTTGTTTTGATTTTAAGATCGTCACAAGTCTTTTTTTATTGAGTGTTTTTTTTATTACTGTTTTCCATACAAAAAGGAACATACGATCAACCGAAGTTTAATTTGGGTGTTTTCGGCGAAACTGGACACATACCGACTGCATTCGATAAAAAACGGAATGGACTGGTTCTTCACAATTTCATTGCCGCGCGGTTTATTTCCGATAATAGTGAAAACCAGTCCTCTCGAGAACAAAACACGAAAATCAGGATCGGTACTTCTCCTTCAAAACTTATATTGGACACAGTTTCAATCTCAATTCCATAGCGCTGTTGGGCGATATGTCACCTTATTCGTTTGGCAGTATTTTATTTTAGTCGATTCGTTCAGTGAAAATATAATTTCCAAACTTTGAATTGTTCTTGCAAGTGAGAAGTTTGGCCAAACGGTATAGGTTAGAAGATGCCTTAGTTGTGTTTTCTTTATATTACAGATGAGAGTTGCATACATCAACGTTGAATTATTATTTCTCCTTTGATTTTCAACAATATTTTGAAACCAATTATGACAAGGGGAAACCGGCTAAGAGAGTTTTATTCTTTGGATAAAGAAACTTAAATTAATATATGTTATTACTTTAAATTTGAAACAACATTTTATTTAAAAAGAAAATGGATAATTTTTAAGCCATAGAATATTTGTTAATATTTTTTATTTGAAAAAGTTGATCACAAATATTTCTGTCATATTTTTCCAACCCTCAGGAGTGTTTTTTCTATTCAAACAAAAAAGCCCATGGAACTGTTGATGTCAAGAATGAAGCTAATGTCCCAATATCAAGCTTTGACTCTGTTTTTCAACCGATTTGTTAAAGCAAGGAATAAGAATACATGAACGCTGTCTGCTGATTATCACTTATGTCTTCTTACTATATTTCATTAATCATTTATTGCATACAGAACTTTTTTTAAGTTCGTTAATAGATAAACACATATAAAAAGGCAGTGTTTTATGTGTGAACAAAGGTTTATAAAATATTAATGAAAAATTAAAAAACATTTTATTTTAAAGTTCAACGAAAGACCTTTTGGCTACAACAAAGCTATTTGTTGTTATTTAATGACCTTTTGTAGATCAGCAGAGCAATCTGTTTTGGATTTTCTTATCTACATTGATCAATAAATAACAATTCAAACAAAGACCTGATTGGCTTTCTATTTGGTGTAATTTTGTTAGTCCCTTAGCATGTACAAGCAGATGAGTATGTTGTTAAATACCGTCTGATCCTATAAACCCAACTGACCCTTCTTCATCACTAAATGGCATGTTGTTTGTCCTCATGATAATCTGAACCAGTAACTACTACATATGGTTTTGTAGAAATGTCTATGATTCCATACGGAAACAGACTTGTGGTACAAGTAATAGTTTGGTGGTTCTGACATTGCATGAGCTGTTTGTCCTGACGTGATAACTATCTTTATATATATGAGGCCATCAAACATAGCCCAAGCAAGCTAAACAAATGCACGAATATAACACATAGTGGTTCCGTGGTAGAGCGTCTATCTCTTAAACCGCGGTGCCGGGTTCGAATCCCTTCAAATCGGCGCAAGTACTGGTGTAGTATCCAGGAAGATCATCGAGAGTGAATTTGATAAGCTCCGAGCTTCTGTCACAATCAATGTAAAACAAATGACTTTAAACATATACCATCAAAACAATCTATCAGGAGTTCGCAGGAGACTTGTCCTGATACTGTGACAAAGATAACAGCTTTGTAAAAAGATGAGTATTTTGTATTGAGATCAAAAGGCATATTCACTATGCAAGGATCTTTCACAAATTCCATACCATTGAGTTGAGAGAGCGGTCTAGAGGCACAGCCTTAGTTCATATAAAATAAATATCAGGTTAATATTCGCGTTAGTAGGTTAAAAATCAAGATCGAGGTCATTGGGAAGTAAATGGTGGTATCAGTTTTAAAAGTGTTGATTGAGGTGATCATATGATATATGAAATATAAATACTGCTACGTTTTCCACTACAAAGCTGTTTGCAATTTAAGAAATTCACAAAATTATGTGAGGCCCATGTCCCCAGTAGGGGTTAGACTTAAAGGCAGATAGATAGAGGCTTATGTTTCAAGTCACTAGGTTTTATAGTACGGAAGCGTGGCACACGGAAGACACACAACAATTTTGGAGGTCCTGGAACAAATATGCAAAAGTTGTGGCCAATGTTTCTCGTTTGTCACACACAGACGGACTGACAGGCTGAAGGACAGACAAAATGGACAATTTCTATGCCCAAATAATTTGTAACGAAACTGTACCTCTCAAAACACAAACACATCCGATCAGTGGAAAACACTTTCGTACACCGAGCGGTTGTGTTGTCTATAAATATACATACCAGCATGTTTTCTACAACAATGCATTAGGTCCCCAATTTTGCATAAACGTTCAACAAACGATACATAACTCCCACTTCCGATAAGACTCGTCCCGAGTCTTCGCCCGTCGGAAATACGTAGGAAAGGTAACTCCGATAGAAGTCTTCATCCCACCGCTGCCACCAATGTAACAAACCGAGCAAATGAACCTTTCAAAGACACGACGACTTCCGATCAGTGAAAAACACTGTCGTACACTGAGCGGTTGGGTTGTCTATACATATACCAGCATGTTAACTATGAAAATGCATCAGGTTTCCAATTTTGCATAAACGTCCAACGAACCTTACAATTTAAATTGAGCAGGTATAGAAAGATTTATTAAAGTAAGATTGAAGTGAATTTATAAGACATTTGGTGATAATTTACATGGCAATATTGGCGATGAATCTAACAGCCACAAAGCAACACTGTGGCATGTAGCTCACACTTTTAACTTGTGGACTATTTGTAGCATACTTTGCTGTCATTGGCATTTTCTCGACCGAGGCTTGTGGCCAGATTAATGAGTGTTCTTATAACACTTTTAATTGACTGATAACAGTTTCCAGATTGATAAGTATGCTAATACTAACCCATTACCCCCAATGTAGTACACGTTACCGCACCTCTCACAAATGACTTTAAAAGACACTGCGACGAAATGCAGAATAACCCATTTGTTACAATAGTTTATAACTTTTATCAGAGGGAAAAGGCTGTCTCTTAAAAATTAATTGCTCTTGCATTGAAAGTTAAATAAGTTACACATCACCCTATGGGACAATTGGTTAATCAAAGATATTAGTATCATTTTTAATATGAAATTAGTACATAATTGAAGGATAAAAAAACAGTTTCAATAACAGATTTAAGAAAAACGATTTTTTGAATGTTGATGATATATTATACATAAGGAGATGCATTTAGAAATTATTTTGAAAAAAAGGAGAAAATGCTCATAAAGAGTTTATCAAATTTCACAAACAATTCAGATTTTCATACTTTTTAGTAATTACCTGCCATTACTATCAATTTAGACCTGCCAAAAACCCAATTAAAAGGAAAGATGAAAGAAAGTTATATCTTTTGTTTTGTATTTGTCGTTAATTGTTGCTCCTTGGTGACATAAGCATTTAGTCATTATATCGGTTATTTCGAATTAAAAAGGGCAGAACAAACTAATGTTTTATCTAATTTGATTGTTTTTGACATTTCTGAAAGACCTCAATCGCCTTATTATAAGTCAATCAGTTGGACAAAATGAGCTGCCTACTCATCAATCATAATGAATCATTTATTTGCCTTTGCCATGTCCTAAGGCTCTGAATAATCCAGAAGACTGAATAATCAAGAAGATTGTGTAGGTAATTGGTTTGTAAAAAGAACTTCCATTGAATATATGATAGCTGAAAGCTTCAACGGAACTTTCTGCCGACTCTTAAAAAAATCGGCAATATTGTGACGTTTATAAACAAAACAGGTTGGTGGTTGGAAGAAGGGGGTCTTTCTGGTTTTAACTAAAAATATCAGATTATTCAATTGCTGCCCAAAGGGTTAGTAGATTTCTGTACTATTTGAGTTGAGTTTTGTTACGATCTCATAGATTATAAATCTACCTGCAGGATCCGTTTTAAACAAGGAAATGCAAAGCAACATGAGAGTCAGTGGAAATTCTTTCTTTGTAAGGACAAGTTTCGGTGAACGTTTTTTAGGAACTCTTTTGGACTAAATGCGTCCCTAAATACACAACCCGCCGTCTTGTAAATGTCAGTAGTGGTAAAACTACGACGTGTCACGGTAAGAAAATAATGCAACATTCACAACGTTATTTTGGATGAAAGTTGAAAAAAGAACTGTTTTATGATAGAAAAATGATTAAATCTTATAATTGTCAATATGGTTTCTATTTTTTGGCTGTTATAGAAGAAATCTTTCGTAGACAACTTTATAAATATATTTTTTTTAATACATAATATTTTATTGCATTATAAACATAACATGTTATATAGCAATTTTAACAAACATTTTAACAAAGACATGGATTTAAAGAAGAGCTTTTCATTCATTTAAAGGTGTCATTCAATTACGATTGCGTTGAGCATAATATATATACTTTGACAGATTAAAAATAATTTTCTTTGAAGGATTTGATAATAAATTGACAAATTTATGCATATTTGGCCATGTATGATAATACCTCTTTATATATTTTGATCTTAAATTTGTATGCTTTGGACAAATTAATAAAAAGTGAAATTCATTTTCTATTTGACCAGAATTACAATTTCTACATATTCTCTCATTTCTGGGAATATTACTTTGGCGTCCTTTTTCTATTTCTAGCTCGTATGCTGATGTTCTAAACCTTGTAAGAGCCTTTCTGAATTTTGATTCATGAATGATGTCGAGATATTGATCCATAATAAATGAACTTTTGAATAAACTATAGCTATAAAGACGATATATTCGTATATACGCAATGCGATTACAGTGAGCGATGGTCACGTGACTATTTGTTTTCTCGAAAAACTTTAGGAGGACAAGATGGCGGCGAAACCGTGTTTGTGTGTATTGAATCAGACACGTTGAATCAAAGCACTACAGTGGGATGGTATTTGTTTTCATATTATAGAAGTAAGGGTCTCGATTTAGAAGGTAGAGTTAAATGTATAACCGAGCTGAATAACTCAGTCGGTAGAGCTTTCGCACGATTTGCGGTGGTGTCGGGTTCGGGTCTCGGTCTGGCTGCATTTTCTTTTCACCTTGGCCCGCTTACACACTTAACTCTACCTTTTAACTCGAGACCCTAACTACAATAATTTTCATGAACTGAAAACTGTAAACAAGAAGGCAGAAGGGGCAATGTGTCGCTCACTCGAGGTGTAAGTTTGAACTAGGGCGGTGACATTTTTGGCCCTATGGTAATGATCATGCGCATCCAGAGAAAAAAACAAGTGCAAAGCTGGTGAGCTCCGTGGTGGGGCGAGTTTTCGTGTGAGTGTCATGATTTAAACAAACTTGGTATGGGGCACAGAAGGAAGCTACATAACAAATTTTCTTATGTACAGTTATGTAAAACTGATTAGCTACTAGAACAGAGGCCACTTTAGGTTCGGGTGTCATACTTTGATCAATAATGGTGGAGGACCAGTGACTGATGCTATAAAACGGATATCGACACTCTAGGCATTATGGCTTAAGAGGAGAAGATTTATTCAAGAGTTTCCTATGTACAACAATCTTAAAGTGATAAATCCCTTGGGCGGGGGACCAGTTAGGCCACTTTTTTACATAAAGTTTCGGTGACTCACGTCGACAAACGAACGGATAGATGACCACCACATTAGCTCACCCTAGCACTTTCTGCCAGGTGAGCTAAAACAAATTGTTGTTTTAATCTAGTTTCCGAAAAACTCCTAAATCACTGCAAAAGCAAAAGAAGGGATTTTTGTTGTGACAAAATAGAATTAAAAAAATGCAATAGTACCCCCATTTCAGTGCTTCTATCGGTAGTTCTCAATTGGTTTACCCGATTCCCGTGCCATACGGGTCGTGCTCCATTGTATATTCGTGACATTGACTGAAAGAAAAAATGACAACAATGTAAAGGTATACTTGTTGACTTCAATTGCATATACACTCAAAAAACACATGTATTAAGTAATAAAGCTGATGCCTAGCTCCTTTGTAGGCTTAAGAGCATGCATGATAGTTGTGTAAAGTGCAGAACAGACATTTCAGAGAGAATATGGTTTCAGAAAAAGATTAATGTTTTGCGAAAACAAACGTCTTCATTGTTCAAACGACTGCGAGTTTACGAAACGTGATGATGTGTACATTTTTCATCACGGTGCATAACTTCTCGAAAACGACAACGGGAACTTTAATCACAGTTTTGTTGATGACAAAATAGCATTCTTTAATAGAATCAATTCTATGATATATTTGTATCTTATACAAAATATAAGGATTAAACAAAGTATTAGAACATTTTGACACCGCTTTTGTGGCATAGATGACATAATTACAAATAAATCACGATCGTTCTTCTTTTTTTTTGTCTTTTAAAATATTGAAACGTTAATAATTGGCAACCAAATAACGATTAGGTATCGCTATTATGTTATTGTGATCGACTTTCAAATGAGACCAAAACTTCGATATGAAAGACATTAACGTATGCCGACATGTCTGTCGTTCAGCTCACGGGTGCAACAAATGGTAAACCAACGTGTTTGCTTTGCTTAGAGAAATTCAATAAACAAGAGAGCCATCAGGGCCCTGTGTCGCTCATGATTTAAACATGATTCATCAAACTGCAATGTTGCGATACTATAGTCACATGCATTATTATTGTGCATAAAAAATTTGAAACGCGAATTATACGATACTTTTAAAAGAAAATGTAGTATGAAATACGCAAAATTGTGCAAGCATGTTCAAATAGAGAATAGAATTATAAAAAGGTTGCGAACTCCCTAGACAATCCTCATATGCATGAATGTTATCTAGAGCTAGGCATATGCGACATTGTCTGGTAACATTTCTTGAACACTTCGATTTGGAAAATAAAAGACCACATTATGACAGCAGTGATTTGATAATTTATCAGCAGGATCACAAGCTGGCATACCATATGGGTTGGTTATGTTTTTGGAAAAGCTGTATTGAAAAAACGTTTGAAACGTCGTTTTTTCGATCCATGGTCACTTTCTTCCAGCGACCCCTTTCAAAATGGCCGTTTACATACAAAAAAACAAAACGCCGGAAGACCATATTTGTGTCAAAATTCAAAAATCATTAGTCAGAAATCAGATTTCAGAAGTCAAAAGTCGAATGTCAAAAGAACATAAGTCAAAAGGGCCTTACGGGGCATCATAGATGATAGCAGGCGATTTACAAGAAAAAAGGACTTCTTTAAGCTTTATACCAAATATCAGAACTCTAGAAATATTTGTTACAAAGTGGAAACATTCTGTTTGTTTTAAAGATTTTCCTTACATTAAGATACTGTATCTAAAATTGTAAGCCAAAAGCGATGCGTCATCTTAGGCATGGGGTCCAAGATTTGAATAAACTTGATATAAGACATGTAGATGACGCTAGATAATAAATATTAAAGCTTGAGGCCTTATGGATCCCGATATTCATATTTGAAAAAATCTTATATAAAGCAGTGTAAAAATCCCAAGGGCATGGCCGTTTTAGGCCCGGGTGATGATTTGAACAGACTTATAGTAGAGCACTCAAAGATGATGCCCTAACCAAAAGATCAAAGTTCTGGGCATTATGGTCCAAAGAAGCAGGTCTTTAAAGATGTTTTTATATAAATCTTTGTAAAACCGATAAGCCCCTGGTGCGGAGACACGATAGGCCCGGGGGCCATAGTTTCAAAGAATTAGTAGAGGACCAGAAGATGATTCTATATACCACATATCAAAACCTAAGACCTTATAACTTCAGAAAAGATTTTCAAAGATTTCTTTTTAAATAAAGCTAAATATCAAGGATCTAGGCCAAGTTGATTTAGTGAAAAAGGTTTATAATATGTTCTTATAAACATCTATGTTAAACTAATATCGCCCCTAGGGCTGAGCCATATTAGCCCCGGGATCATGATTTGAACAAACTTTGTAGGAGATCATTAGATGATGCTACATATCAAATAGCAAAGCTCTAGGCCATGCGGTTTTAGGCCAAGACTTTTAAAGATTTTCTTATGTAAAAATAAACATTTCTAAATTTGTTTGGTGGTAGGGTTTAATATCGTGATAACAATGTTTAAGTTATAGTACGATACCCGGCTAATCATGGAGATTAACGAAGATCCAAATCTCAACTGCCCTTAAATGCTGCTCAAGGTTTGTAGATCCATTCACATTTCTTAAGTCAGACGGTAAGTGTGTTTTTAAGGGATTGATTTCTAACTTTCAAACTTCCTCACATCTTTCAACAATCGCATTAAAGGACTAAAACAATGCTGCCTAAGTGAGAGCTGACAAGGATACACGAACTCGCCAATCTAAAGTCCTTATGGTCTAAATAATTATAATCAAACCCATTACCTATCAGCTCGTGTATAAAACATACCGTGTCTAATTCTTTCCAGTTGTTTCTAGCCTGAAAAAACAGAATAACATATCATAAAATTATTGTACAGTCCTCGCTTCAAAGTATCACAGTTTCAAGCTAATATGATATAGGGACATCGCAAATGTTGAACCAATTAATCGTATCGACTTCAATGAAATATCGAGGGCTCGTCATTCTATTTCAACTTAGAGAGTATTATTTTCTAACGCACTGAATCAACAATTCATAAAAACAAGGATATCAGGCCAAGCTAATTCCCTGAAAAAGGGCAAGCTAATTCCCTGAAAAGCAAAGTGTATCAAGTTTGCAACATCATGGGTTTTATGATAAAGCTAAGCTATATTAGAAAAAACGTGCACACTTGAGAGGGTGTGTTGGTCTCCATGTGTACATTTACCTATGTATTTATGAAGCTTTTCGACTTACTAAAAGTTAGCAAAGAAAAAAAGAACATATAAACACGTTATCATAGTGTCTTAACTTGCTGGGGTTTTAATTCATTGCTATAGCTGATTTCAAATGGGCTTATTTGTACTGGGTCTTTCAGGTAATTAACTTCCTGTTACGATTTTAGGAAATCTATAAATGCATATCACTTGTCGAACTTGTCTCTGACCTAGTTTGAAAACCAATATTACCTTTTCTATTGAAGACACACAAATATTATATGTTAATATCGAGGCATTGTAGACATGAAACCAAACATTCATAAACTTTGCATACCTGATGAAATCTGCTATGGACATTTTATGAGGTCGAGACCATAGGATCTATATTTGTCCTGGGGTCAGTACTAGTAATATACCATACACGGGTTCAGACTCTCGAATGAAAAATCCAACTACCACCAGAACAAAATCGTCTGCTACTAAAACAATCAATGGAATATTGCCCTCCTATTAGGATCAAAAATACTACATAACTTAGTATATACTCTATGAGGTAAATGAAAAGCAGTTAACGCTCTTTGAGGTATTTTGTATGATTCAGCTAAAAACAATGGACAATTTCTCTAGCTTAACCTGGTCAGGAGGTTAATGTATGTTTCTTAGAATTAAATGGTTTCCAGGAATTCGGCTGTTTCTAGAAGGTCGTTTCCTAAATATGGTTACATGGTTTGTGTACCATGTACATGGGTATTGGCCAACATGAAAAATAATGTGTGCGCACACCGAAAACTCGTGCGGGAATTGCTTAGAATACGGCCCATGGAATCAGTGTGTTACTCTGATTTGTGGGAATAAGTTCTTTCTTCTTTCTTGTACAGGTAAGATATATAATTCTTGTCCATTTTACAAACATATAAGTTAGTTTTCATAAATAATAAGATTCTTCTTTACACAATTTTACACAATTTTCTACAAATCAATACAAGTAATTTTCATTAATTTTAATGCTTAACTTTCATAAATAAATAAATAATTTTCATTAATTTTATATCCTTTAGTTGGAGACTGATTCACTCACTTCCAGAAACAATATTTGCAATTCAGAAATGTTAAAGTATTGTTCATTACATTTCGTATTATTGTTTGTATAATCATTATTACTGCATACTATTATACATCTTCAATAAAGAATTAGTATGTTACTCTGATTTGTGGGAATAAGTTCTTTCTTCTTTCTTGTACAGTTCCAACCCCCGGGACGAATAAGATGAAATCGTTATTCGTCTTTTAAAAGATCTTGACCTCAAGCGAGTTCCCTGATTTAGGAGGAAAAACCAAGGGGAATGTATATTTCTACAAATGACACATTCAGTTTCCCCGTACATCACCTTCCCAACAATTAAAGGTTTCCCTTCTTAATAAATGCTGGTTTTTCCTTTCCTAATACTCCCATGACTATCCCATACATATTGTGGTTAGAACAATGGTTCTTTGTCCTAAGTAAGCTCGATTGTTTGGCCCATTGACAAGGTTGTATTCACCTCATTAACTCCCTATACAACAATAACCAGACGCAAGGCGTTTAAAACTAAGCAATGGGGTGAGAAAACAGGTCAATAAACATGTTACGAAAAGTACTTGTAAATAGTAATAGGATAGTGACATTAATGGGTTAAGTTTTTCGGGCGAGGCGTAGGAATTCGGCGAACCCAATAAATACCGAAGCCGAGCCCGAAAAACTTAACCCATTAACGTCACTAACCTATTATTCTGTTTATCCCGTTACATACCTTTCGAGCACCCAATTTTAACGAAATAACAGAGAAAACAGTTTTTATAAAACGCAAAAGAGTATGCCAATCTCCTATGCAGAGTTATCATCCCAAGGATACTACCTCTGCAACGGACTCATGCCATCTTTGCCACGAATCGTTGAAAACTCTGAAATATTGCGATCCAAACTTTTATATGCATACAATTAAATTAAGCACTATATGAATAAGTCAAAATTACCTTTTCTTTATCCATACAATAGAAATTGAATATGTATTTCATCGAATTTTTCTAGAACTATTTTAAAGCCTTTTTACGCTTTTGAAAAACAATCCGCGGAATGTTTACATCTTTGGTCTCCCGCTCGACTTATAATAAATCTTGGTTATCGCACAGTTTGGATACCAGTGATGTAAACAAAAACGATGTAGAATTTGTGAAAGATGTCTTTACTTTACAACTGTGTTTTTAAAGATTTTGCCACTTGCAAAGGTTAACATCAAAATACGTGATAGGATTGTCTTTGGAATAAGGCAAAAGCTTCTTAAATGGCACATTCTAATCATCTGAATGGGCGCAGATCTCTTCAAATCGTTCTTCTGAAAACTTCCACGAATGTAAGATATCGATGAGTTGGTGATTTTAAAAAAAGTACTTCCAAATAACCCCCAAATAAGCTTTACATGCTATGAAATGAGAGCTGAATGAGTTTTAAAAAAAGTTGCAGAGAAGACACAAGTTGAAGGCTGTCAGTGTTTGAAACAAAATGGATATTTGGATGATGTGTTTATGATGTGTGGGGCCACAAGAAAGGCATGAGCATAGAGACAAAGACGAGACGAAACAACTTTGTTGAATAAACTGCAAGTACCTTTTTCTAACTATGCTTGTGTTTTGATGTATATAATACATGGTTTACCAGTAACTTTTTGATGTATGTATGCTCATACTTCGTGCAAAAGAATAGACAAACCATTTATGATTCTGAAGAAATAAGAAAGCTGTACACCCTTCGTTCTCCCCTCTATAAAACTGTTACAGCTGTTAATCTTCGTGGGGGTAGGGCTGGGGGGGGCGGTTGCGAGGATGAGGGGGAGTGAGGATGCGGTTATTTTAAAACGGGTCGATGGATCAAGGCAAATTTATGCTTAATTTAGTGCATTTTGGGGCATTTTAGTAAAGGGGTAAAACATCTATCAATAGTGAGAAAAGCATTGAAATAAAACTAAAAATTGACTGACAGATTGTCAAGTTATATCAAACCCCTTTGTCAAACTGATTTCTACCCTTTTCAACGTAACAAATGTTATCTTTAGTTGCTTACTTTTTGGATAATTTTCACTATCTATATCTGAGAGAATTGGTCGATGCTTCTGTTAATTGTAATTTGAACATAACGTAGCATTTAGTCTATCAATTCAGATGTCCTTATATTTTCTCACAATGCTCTTTCTGAACCAATGAATGCACATACTTTACCATGTCAACAATCTTAATAAGGGACAAGAGACTGATAAAACGTTCCATATTTGATTCATTCAATGCAGAAAAAGAATTTCATTGATAAATATGATATAAATTTGTAATAAGAAGAGGGACTCAATTAGAAAGTGGGCCTTTAGCATACATCTTTTGGACTAAAGAGTAATTTGTTAATTATAACCAGATTTTTCTTTAATGGAAATGCTTTCAAAAGCTTGAAAATGGGTCACATTTTTTAAGCATTGTTATAACTTAATAAATCATGAATTGTATGTAATTTCAGAATATTTGGATGAACTATATGAGCAAGTTTAATTAGTTATTATTAACCTCTCTTATGAAAAAATGATAAAAAGAATTGATAATTGAAAGGGTTAAAGGTGGCCAGTAATATTATTCTTTTAGTGTGTAGGATGGTCTAAGGTACATATTCTGTAGATATTTGTTAAATGAAGAGAACAATTAACGATTAACAATTAAGTTTTCATTTCAGATTTTCACTTTACTTCTTCATATGATTTGAATTTGACATACAGATATCAGCTATAGTTGAATAAACAATACTCATGCTTTGCATCAAAATTCATCAAAGTTTTAATAATTGCTAAGCAATGTCAAAACAATTATGACAACAGTTTATTTCTTAAGTTTCTTTCATAAATACTTATAACAAATTCACAATAAGTGACTAAATGATGAATGCAGGTATCATCCCAAGATATGGTTATAATTGCTACTTAGTTTTCAAACAGTTGCTTGTTAATAGGAACTTAAATGACAGATTGTAAGTGTTTCTTTTATAATACAAATGTTCTCTATGAATAATCTTTTAAGACAAAAATATACATGATTGTCTTATTGTCATTACAGCATACAACAATCAAAATCTTTAAAAGACAAGTTTTCATCATGAAAATATTACTGTTTAATGATATGATGATAAAATATTGAATTAACAAATAAGCTGAACTGTTGTTTGCTAAAAACCTTGTCTAGGTGATACATAATGGTTTGCATTCATTATATTTCAAGAAAGATGATGTTAGAACAGTGTTCATAAAAGTTGACAGCCTTTCAACCATAAATATTATTTGCTGTATAAAATTGAAAAGTAACTAAAGCAAAATTACTCAACCAAATACAGATTCACCTGAGGATCACCAAATAAATAGAAACACTGTGTCCATCATGTGCATTATCAAAGTATGATTGAAGAATATGGTGTAGGTGAAGAGATAAGATAGGAACTTTCTTATCAGTAAAACTAGGTAATGAAAAGCTGAGTTTGATCTGAATAAAATAACGCTTGGATCTGTTCGATGAGTTAGATCTGGTTAATAATTCATTTGTTCGTTCTAATGTCTCAAATGAGTACCCACAACATAGGATTTAAAGAATTAATAATTGCTGAATATGCCTTTTATCTGGACATCTGCTTCACCCATTCCTCCATGTAAAATTTGTGACTTGATTAATTTGAAAGCAAAAGCAGATGTTAGAAAATGGTTTTAAAGCAACTAACTTAGAGAGTTGTGTTTTGGGTGAGATAAACGTTATTAATTTAATATGAAAAGGACAATCTCACAGATTGAGATCTTTAAATTTTAAGAAAAAATTGTCTTTTTCAATTGAAATGACAACATATTTTCTAAAGTAATATAAGACTAGATTATTGACAGCTTTTTAACCCCAATCAAAATTATTTAGAAAAGATTAAAAACATTTATTTTTTATTTACAAATCATTTAAACTGGTGTTTCTCTAAACAACAATCTTAACTTAAAAATGACATTTAAACATTTTGTTGCAGACTACTCTGGAAACATTGTGGGAAAAGGGGAAATTGCTCTTATTGAGCAATTTTCACTTTTCAAGCAATGTTTTCTGCCTTATTAGGAGATTATTTTCACTATCATCACATTTTGAAATGTCGCCTGCAAACTCTTTCAACTTGGGACAGTCGAAAAATTAGCGTTTGGTAAAGGGTAATCCTTTCCCAAACAATAACGACATTTGACCACTTTGTTGCAGACGACTTTAGAAAACATTGTGGGTAAAGAAGAAATTGATTGTAACAAGCAATTTTTCCTTTTCCCACAAGGTTTTCTGCTCTTTCTGAAGAATATTTTTCAATTTCATTACATTTTGAAATGTCGTCTGCAATCTCTTTCAATTAGAAACAGTCAAAAAATTTTTGATTGGGAAAGGGTTAAACGGTTTGCAGTATCAACAACATACATGTACACTGTAGATGTTCTTTATAAACTTTTCTAAACAGTTAAGAATGGTATTGGTAAGCTGTCAATAATCTAGTTTTCTGTTAATTTAGAAATTTATATTTTCATTTTATTGAAAGAAAACTTCTTATTTTAAATTGTTAAAATCACAACATGTGAGATAATCCTTTCAATTAAGTCTATTGAGGCTTAACAGTATGATCTATGGCACTTAATAGCATTTTCAAGGTCTGAAGGAAGATTAAAACTCGACATGAAGAGGGTGGTGCTATTTGTTGTTGAGAAGGTCGCCAATAATCTTGATACATTGGCTTTTCTTGAGAACGTTTCATTCTGACTGACGACTCATTTGTTAAACAACGTGGAGGTTTGATTTGTCTTGGAGAATGTATTTTCTAGCTGTCATTCACTTTGTTTTGATCGAGGGGGCGGGTTTCGAGTCGTATGGAGCATCGCCTCAATTCTACTCAATAAGCTGTTACGCTTCAAATGTAAGCTGCTTTGTGTGTAAATAAATGTCTTTATTCTATTTTTACTGTCCAATCTTATCTATCTTTATATTGTGATACGACTAAAGAAACTTTCGTCTAACTTCTTAATTGATCTGAGCGTTAGTTTGGAGCTCGCTTTTTGCAAGCCGCTAGACGCTGTATACTACTACACCCCTACACGTCAGTTTCGGCCACGTGACCACGCCGGAAAAGGGGGACTATTTTCTGAGCCCGTCACAGAGATAAATGTGGGAGCGTAGCGGGAACCACTTTACTCTGGTAGAGACAATCGGAACTACTCGGGTATTTCCGTGAGCTGTGAAATACACCTCGGATATAAGTGTAGGGTTACAATTTTTCGGGTAAATCGGCATCCGGCAATTAACACATTTTCTAAGCGTGCAAGTTGAGTAGTTCAATGAGAATGGAAGGGTTGGACATCCTTTTAAATATTCTTTTTATCAGTAACTTATACCAAATGGCAAAATTGTGGTTGTGACATGTTAAGATGTTTCCTCAATCAAATTTAACGACTTCTTAGATTTCACATTTAAGATCTATTTTTAAACACGAAAGTGAAGTGACGTCATTCCGCTGGGAACCAATATGGCGTCATCCCTATTATTTCAGAGGTGTTTTCATTTGATAAACCCGATGTGTTCAGATTTTGGAAGAGATTGAGCAATCGGAACTACTCGGGTATTTTCGTGAGCTGTGAAATACACCTCGGATATAAGTGTAGGGTTACAATTTTTCGGGTAAATCGGCATCCGGCAATTAACACATTTTCTAAGCGTGCAAGTTGAGTAGTTCAATGAGAATGGAAGGGTTGGACATCCTTTTAAATATTCTTTTTATCAGTAACTTATACCAACTGGCAAAATTGTGGTTGTGACATGTTAAGATGTTTCCTCAATCAAATTTAACGACTTCTTAGATTTCACATTTAAGATCTATTTTTAAACACGAAAGTGAAGTGACGTCATTCCGCTGGGAACCAATATGGCGTCATCCCTATTATTTCAGAGGTGTTTTCATTTGATAAACCCGATGTGTTCAGATTTTGGAAGAGATTGAGCAATCGGAACTACTCGGGTATTTTCGTGAGCTGTGAAATACACCTCGGATATAAGTGTAGGGTTACAATTTTTCGGGTGAATCGGCATTCGCCAATTAACACATTTTCT
This sequence comes from Cerastoderma edule, assembly GCA_947846245.1. Classification (NCBI taxonomy): domain Eukaryota; kingdom Metazoa; phylum Mollusca; class Bivalvia; order Cardiida; family Cardiidae; genus Cerastoderma; species Cerastoderma edule. Next base: position 5,283,830 of record OX401417.1, on the reverse strand, counting down.
AAGCGTGCAAGTTAAGTAGTTCAATGTGTATGGAAGTGTTGGACATCCTTTTAAATAATCTTTTTATCAGTAACTCATACCAAATGGCAAAATTGTTGTTATGACATGTAAAGTTGTTTCCTCAATCAAATCTAACGACTTTTTAAATTTCACATATAATATCTATTTTTAAATACGAGAGTGAAGTGACGTCATTCCGCTGGGAACCAATATGGCGTCATCCCTATTATTTCAGAGGTGTTTTCATTTGATAAACCCGATGTGTTCAGATTGGAGATTGAGTAGTCACGAGACAAATCGTGATGTCATCGTCTGACGTCACAGGATGAAAAATGACGTCACACGGTATTCTATTCTCTGTTTATGGTAGAGTGGATAAATATTGATAAGGCATATAGATAGGGGTGATCGAAAAGGTGTGATGGTATTTATTTGTCATGAGAGTGTTAATTGTGGAGGATATGACATGTGTTTATTTTGTGTAAAAAAGTAAAAAACCGGAGGTTTGTCTCTGTGACGTATATTTCCCTAACTAATCTAAATATAGAATTGTTCTTCAGTGCAAAGAGGCTGCAAATAGTTCTGAGTAGTTTAGTCCGACCGTTGTATTAAATATAACATAGTTCTGACCCCTGGATAATTAAAGACCCCTTTGGTCGAGACATGAACAAGACAAAATTAATCTGCATACAATGATGTTCTAAATCAGCCCATGTATTATCCATATATTGATCTGGAACTTCACTGTACGCAGCATGATGGTATGTTACAACCCATTATGTAATAAAGTTGCATAATGTTATAATTATTACATTTACGCATTCTCAATAATTAGGTGCAATTAGTGTCGCCTCAAATTTACCACCGACGTGTATACTCGGTATAGTATGATAAACAGCCAAAATGCACTAAGGCCCATGGTCTATTCAGATCACCTTTAAAAATTGTTTAGTTTAAACATATTTTATTGTAAAATGTTTTTACAATAGGATTGGGACGGAAGCTATAAGCTTATTGAGTCCCTCTCCTTAATAACATTACAACATGACAGCAATACAATACAAAAAATATGAAACATATAATTGTAAATTCACCGATAGAGAGAAGGGGACAAGTAGAGAAAGAGTTATATAGAGTTAAAGATAGAATAGGGAGAAAGAGACAGAGTGGATGGAGCTATAGATAAATGGACCAGAAATGATAAACCATCAGTCAAACCGTTTGCTTCCTTTGATATAATTGTGAATATAATTATGAACATGAGTAAATACCTCTATATTTTCTTCAAGAGTTAGGAAATCATTTCCAAGGAGGAGTGTATTTAGATCCAGTATAACATTGAAACTCGCCAAAGAATGGAACAATTCGTTTCTTAAGGACTGATAAAACGGACATTCGAAGAAATAGTTGTCTCCACTGCACCACAATCACATTGAGGTGAATCAACAATATTTTCAATAAATAAATTGTTTGAATATCGTGTCTTTACTAAAAAATATCGCCCCCAATTTACTATTTTGACATGTTCGTTACTGTCGCCAAACCACAACACTTTAATAGTCTAACAGTTTTGCCTTGTAAGAGCTTTGGTAATTTCCATAGACACATAACTATTATATTGCACCAAGGTAAAGCAAAAACGTAATATGTGCATTATTACCAAACTGATTCTTTATTTGAACATAACAAGACTGTTTTTGAAAAGAAAGTTCTTAGAAATATGTTAATGACATGTTCGTTACCGCTTATATAAATAGCTCTAACATACTAACATATTAATTATAATAGATATTAAAGCAAATTTATATAACTACAATCATTGTTTAATATATTGAATTTAACATTGTCTGAATACGTAGTATATATTCAATATAATTTGTCTTAGACGAATCGTGGTTGAACGACTTCAAAACGACATGTTCGTTACCTGCTTTAACATTCATCTGTATTATAAGGTTATAAGTACACAATATATACGTAAACAATACTAAAGACACGTAGCGTTTTCAACTTGGGGGTGGGTGGCTGGGGCAACTTCAGATTAGGACCGGTCTAAGAATAAATGTTCCTAAACTTTCTCGTATTGATCGTAACAGAAGGCGAATTGGTATAAGATAAAGCAAAAAATACACTTTTATATTAATTCTGCTGTTTAATTTCATTTCTTTCATTTTTTTTCTTTTTAAAAATCTTCATCTTCCATTGTGAATATTGGGGGGCCAAAGTATACTCTGCCCCCCCCCCCGTCTGGATATTGAGGGGGCCCGCCCCCCGCCCCCCCCCCGACCCCCGGCTCCTATGAACTGACAGATTCGTTACCGAGTACTCATACCTAACAATCATGTGTGCTAGATCTATCAGTATTATTATGACGTCATTCAGTTTGATGAAATGACGTAATAAAATGGCGAGTTAACTCAAGGCTGGCATTGTTTGGAAGGAAATTTCATATTTTACAGAAACAGAGGTAAGTGACTTATATTATCCCATATTTCTATTCGATATATTGCTCATATTGTTTTTGGAATCTATTCGCTGATTAATAGTAACTTCGTAAACCATATAGGATTGATATGTTTGATGTTATATTATGCTAATATACACGATGTATGGTAGAGGTATCGATGTGACATGTTCGTTACAAAACAACCGCATTTTCTAAAGCAATAAGAAGTAATTTTACTCCAATAACACACATGAATTCTACTGATGATGAACAGAGAATTTTTGAAACGATATCGCCAGGACAAAAAAGAAGCAGCAGTATTGTTAAGAAATGACCCTAACCCAGCTGAAAATCAAAAAGAGGCTCCAAGCACTAGTGGTTACGATAGTGTACCTTCAGATGAACTTAACAGAATGGTGGTTAGAATGAACTTTCCACAAAGAGAAAATGGCCCAAGAATGCGAATCTCAAAAGAGCTGAAGAAAGCGAAAAAAGATATGAAGGCATTGAAAGAGAATTATGAAAGTTTGAAATGCAAATATCGAAGCACACTGCGTACCATGCAAAGGACAAAACGTAAAGCATGTACAAGTCCAAGTACCCCAAGATCAAAAGCAGCGAGACTAGTGCAAGATCTGAAACTCACCCCTGAACAAGGTACCAGAGTGCAAAAAGAACTCGTTTTTGCGAATTCCATCTGCGATGAGATCAGTTTATCAGCATGTAAAGCACCTGTTAAGACCAAGAAAATTCTACAAAATCTAGTAGCCGGAAAGGTTATGAGAAAGTACAGAGTAATAAGTAAATTTGGGGCGAAAACTGGAATGAGTAGAAATACAATGGCGAAGGTCAGTTCGAAAAGCGTTGAAATTGAAAAAATCGGCCGTTATAGAGATGTAGCAAAGCAAAAGAAAAGGGTGATAGAGTTCCTTCAAAGAGATGACGATTCTCGTAATATGCCTGGTAAAGCCGACTGCGTGAAATCCAAAGATGGAAAGAAAACCGAAAAGAGAGTTCTCACAGATTACCTGTCATCGTTGTACCAAAAGTTTCTCAGTGAAAACCCAGGTATCAAATTGTCATTCACATCTTTCTGCAGAATCCACCCACAGTACATTCTCCTGACAGCCTTAATCGCAAGGGACACGTGCTTGTGTACCCGACATCAGAACATGTCTATGACACTCAAGGCAGCCAAACGACAGAATATAGACACACCAGTGAATGGCGAAAAGATGCTTGATAGAAAGGTTGAAATTGTTGCAGAAATTAAGAAAAACATATCATCATACAAAATTGTTGTTGGTCAATGGAAGCGTGTACAGATCGTACTTAAAGGTCAGAAGAAATCCGTGATGAAAATAGTTGAAGCCGAGATGACAAAAGCAGAATTTGTCACGCACGTCACGACACAGACTGGCGATTTTGATGAACACGTCATGAGAATTAAGACGCAATACAAGGAAATGAAACGTTTGAAGGAAAACTTACCAGAGAATCATTATATTGTGCATATGTATTTTAGCGAAAATTACTCATGCAAGTCTGTCCAGGAAATCCAGTCAGCATACTGGAACCAAACCAGTGTCACTCTACATCCTATAGTGATATATTTCAAGTCAACAGGCTCCGATGAAATCCTCCACAAGAGTAAAGTTGCCGTATCAGATGAAATGGGACATAACGCTGGGACAGTGTTAACTTTCATTGATAAATTGATCCCGGAAATCAAACGGAAAAACCCGGAAACAACATGCATACACTACTGGACAGACAGCCCTATCTCGAAATACAGAAACAAGATCATCTTTCACACCATAGCCAGCCACAGCAGTTTATATGGGATAGAAGCCGTGTGGAACTATTGGGAAGCCGGCCACGGCAAAGGCCCCTGTGATGGACTAGGGGGGACGGTCAAACGTATGGCCAATTGTGCTGTTAAAACTGGAAAAGTTGCCATACAAGATCCATCGGACTTCTATGCGTGGACACAGTCGGGTCACTGCACCATGAAAAAAGTACAATTTATCTTCGTGTCCACTGAATGTTGGTCAAGAGAAAGCGAATGAAATTGCTAAACTTCAGATAAAGACAATCAGTGGCACTACATGCAGTCAAGGGAAAGGGCAATTCTATCGTTGTTGTGCGTTACACTAGCTGCTATTGCGAAGTGTGCATCTGCTCGGCTAGTTCCACATGTAACACGTGGAGAGATGAGAGCATGGAACTGAAAACTAAAATAGTGTCTACACCCTCAACCTCGGCCAAGCTCACAGAAGACAACAATGCCTCTTTGATTCCGGATTCAACAGCTCAAAAGTCTGACAACAGTACACCAGTTCCTAGTTCCAACATAGCTAGAGAAGAGACACACATTAAAGAAAATGATTATATAGCCGCTGTATATCTCGATAATTGGTATATCGGTAAAGTTAAGGATGTATACTCTGGCGACAAAACTGTAGAGGTGTCCTTTCTGGAAAAGACGAAAAAGTCTTACCAGTGGCCATCCAGACCAGACATCATATGGGTGGAAAACAGCGATATCCTTTGCAAAGTTTCAGTCCCAATGCCATGTGGCAAATCGAAACGCATGCTTGTAATACACCCAAACGATATAAAGTAAGTCGAAGCATTGTTTGACCAACTTTAAATGACATGGTAGCATTTGAAGTGTTAATTACGACTGCATATCACTAGTTTTGTTATTAACCATCTTCAAAAGAAATACACGCTAATGACTGTATTTACCATTTTGTTTTGGCGCTGGCAACTTATAATCAGTGATAAGTTTAATAGAATAACAATTTACACTCTATTTAGTACAAATTAATTGGTAACGTACATTTCAATCTTTTAGAAAACAATTAAGAAAGATAAAGCTAAAGTGTTATGATATGTTACAAACTTAAATTGAAGAATATGTCCATTGTTTATAAGTTTAACACTGTAGTGGGAATGCAATGCTGGATAGGGTAGTGCCTGTGTCATTCTGGTCACGAATAGCATATTATACCATCTCATTGTCATCGAAAGTGTGCAGTTTTTTTGTGTTTTTTTGGCATGTTTATGTTAGAAAAACAGCTGTTTTATATACCGCCATTAATTATATTACCCGCACTATACATTGTTTAAGGTCACTGGCATGTAATTAAACATGTATGTGCCTTAGGTACACACTTTAGTTGAATTGAAATGTTCGTTACAATTTACCTTGTGTCAAAAAATGATAACATGTTTCAATTTTACATTTGTTTTTAAAATGAAATATTATGTTTTAAATGGTAAAGCATTTAAGGTTGTAGAAAAATGGTTCATATTATGTTGTTAACAGATATAAGATATATGAAGGAAGGAAATGGACTTAATAACAGCAATCTGGGATTTTGCAATAATTTTGAAATATATTGATCAGTGAATTTATATCAGAAATATTGACAAGTCAGACATGTTTGATTTCTGACATTAAATGGTTAGCTTAACACCTTCTAAATGGCACCAAATAAGAAATGTGCCAATAGAGAGTTGACATATTGATACATGGTATGAATACTGCAGTGCTATCTCAATATAACGGACATTTCATGTGCGATATAATCGTGTTGTGGTTGTATATTTCCATCGGACATAAAAAATAATAATATTCCATTGATGTTCGAAAGCTTTTGGATTTGTGTAGTTAATTGTTAATAGTTTCATGTTGCGCAATTATTAAAGCAATTTACAGATATATTTGTATGTGTTTTTCATATAGATGAAGCGCACCTGGTTATTGAGAATGCAACCTCGTTGAACTTTATTACATTTTGCGTTTTTCGATGCCAACCCGTTATGTAATAAAGTTGCACAATGTAATAATTATTTCAAAACGTGTTGAGATTGATTACATTTTGCTTTTTTTCGATGCCAACCCGTTATGTAATTAGGTTGCAATATTCAAAAAATCATTTCGAAACGGGTTTATTTTAATCTCAAAGTGATTTTTTCTATACAAACCCGATAACCTGTTACCTTGTGCGCCGCGAGCGCTGGTTATTTAAACTGGAATATAATGAATCAGTTTAAAGTAACCTATTTTCTATTTCTTTTGCAATTATTTGAAGTCCTTTTAGGAACAGACCCAATCGTTACAAACCGGTGACCCGAGAAAAACTATTCGTTTATAAGTGTAGGGTTACAAGTTGTGTGTTATGTTAATAGCGTCTGCGTTAACCCTTTAAGGTATAGAGATAAGGCTTTTCTGTGACACCATAGGTATAAACCATCCGATTATCGGAGACCATTAAAGGCCTAGTCTTTGGAATGTCTGGTATCTTATCTCCCACTGGGCACCCTACAGGGCAACAATACAGTTCCACAGCATGGAGCAAATTTCCTGTATATTACTTGATAAGGAATGGGTGGTCAGATTATGCAATACCCCAACCCTTCGGTTTCTCATGATGTAGAATATTGATAAAAATATGTGTTTGGTTAAAGCTTTCTTTATCTAAAACAAGGAATTACATGATTAATAGGTTTTTCTTAATAAACTGACAAGAAATATAAAAAAAAAATGAACTAGCACTTGTCAAAGTTATAAAATGGATGATGATGATGATATACTATAGTGATGATGATGATATACCTCAGAGGAACCATGACATTCCCTGTTGCAAGTCATTCTTACATAAAATAATCTTTATTCAAGGAACAAATTAGAAAAGCAGTCCCCTATTAAAAACCTATCCAAAATTCCAAAAATATATTTCAAGTCTTACATAGAAAAAAAAATCTGCTTCGATTTTCATAATGTGGAATATCAATAAGAAATAAATGTTGAATTCTTGATTTCTTTATTTAAAACAATGATTTACAAGATAAGTGGATTTTTCTTAATAAACTGTTAAGAAATGTGAAGAAAATAATAAGTTAGTTATTCAATAAATTTTCACTCGTTATACTTATAACATTGATGATGATGATGATGCTTTTGATGATAATGTTGATGATGATGATGATGATGATGATGATGATGATGATGATGATGATGATGATGATGATGATGATGATGATGAGTATGATATACTACAGAGGAACTTTAACCATTCTGTAAGCCATAATTACATATATTGATCTTTATATAAGGCACCAATTTTTAAAAAAAAAAAGATAATCACCTACTAAACAAACCTTTTCAACTTCAAAAAAAAAATATTTAAAGCCTAATTTTTTTTTATTATCAATTTTGTTGCTTAAATGTCCTCTATAAAATTATTGGTCAAAAGAAACCTTTCAGTTTGACACAGTGCTATACATGGTGTGACGTAATCCCCATTAATTATCACAGCTGGTCATCACCCGGGGGGGGGGGTCACTTAAAGAAGGACTAAACTAGGCCTTTGTATAAACCATCCGATTATCGGAGATCATTAACGCATACATAATCAGTCACCCTAGTTACACAGGATTATCTCCGATAATTGTTATTGATTGGGGTACTGTTAATCAAACCAAAATTAATGCAATTTACGTTCATCTTTTAGATTTTCTCAAAGAATAAAAGACGACGAAAAATCAAATTCCTTTAAGTTAATGATTTTTTCTTCATTTAGTGATACATACATATCAGGATTTAGGTGTACAAAATAAACAAACAATGAAACTGTATATTGAGGTGTGGATTATACAAAATCAAAAGTAATATAGTAACTTATGTGTTTTCCCCAAGAGATCCCTAATTTGATTTTCTGTTTTGTCATCAATTGGAGGAAATTTTGTTGACGAAAAAGTCCATTCATGACTCGAGATGCATACTTTGTCTTTGCATATTTCTCAACAAAGCTGAATCAATTTCCATTAAAACCGTTTCCAAAATGAAAAAAAAATGAATGTTTTTCATCGCAATATTGCTTCGTAAAGAAGTTAAACCTGGTCATCGCATACATGTAAAACGGTTAATATCAATTCATAATGACAACGAAACATGCATATTTCCGTAAAAAAATGTCCATGGTGATGAATTTACCAAAAGCTTTTTGTTGTAGTCAAAGTCGGAGGAATGATCTTATTTGCTTGTCCGTGAATTGGTAAGATTTATAAGCATTTCATCATCTTCAGGCTCATAAAACCGATCAAATGACTGCTCTGAATCTACATTGATGTCTGACATGCGATCGGAAACACCAATATTGGCTAAATGTCTTAAAACAGCCGTGACAACAATATAATATAATATACATTCACATGATCAAGGCATTCTGAAGTTAATCTCACAATCTTTATAACGTCCATTATTCAACGGCTTTATTGTCAATCGCCTTTGAATTTAGAACAATAGCTCCGTGTCATAAACATTCTTTACAGATCGCGTGCCGCATGCTCTTTAATTGGAAAGAATTTTTAGAAGTGTGTTAAGTTTCTAAAGAATTGCATGAAATCTTTATCGAGTCTTTACAAATAGGCATTGTTCTGATCTTTTAGGACCGGATATTGAAGGCCTCTCAGTAATTGGGATGGTAATTTGAATTCCCTTCATCTCAATTTGCTGGGGTACAGACAATTCCCCACTAGGACAATAACCCACTAGGACAATAACCCACAGGGCAATTACCCACTGGACAATTACCCACCGGACAATACCCCACATTTGTGTCAAATAGGACAATTCCCCACTTGTAAAATGAAATGGTCATAAAACATTTTTTTCTCAAGAATCTGAATAAAAGAAGTATTAAAATATATTTTCAAACCATTATCTTTAAGTTACACATGAAAGATTATTTATATTACAATAGCCAAACAAATAACACATGGTTGAAAAAAGGTCAAAAGATTGGTACATTCACAAATCTGTTTGTAATGAGAATGAGGACAATTCCCCACTTTTAATAAATAATAGTAATAAAATATATCTTTTGATATGTTCATGAATCTCTTCTATTGAGGCAATAGATTAAAACTAATCAAAAATCAGTGATCATGGATTTAAGCATATTATTTGTGCATAATGTAAATGTAGAAAAGATTGAATTGCAATTCAACTATCCTTTCAATAATTATCAACCCAGTTATCGATTTAGGCAATTGAAAACAGATTTATTGATAAATTTATATTTTGGTAAGCTTTATAATTTTGGATTTGGATTGAATAAACAATTGCTTTGCTCTACACCTTTAATCATCCTTTAGCTACACCTTGATAACGAAGTCTTAAATTGATATTTGATATATCAATAATGTACATGTTTTTCAGTCTGTGTTGGATTTTCACACATCAATTCTTCATTTCTTATTCTTTTAAAATTATTTTATCATCCCCATGCTTCCTTATATTTTATTCCATTAGACTCCACAGTCCATCTATTTGAAATACGTAAGCATTTAAAAATCAATATCATGAAAAAATACAAAGAGTCTTTTAATCAGAATCTTCAAAATATGCAAAGTAAAGTATTTCATAGTAGGTTAAAAATTTTAATCAACTGTCTAATTAATTGGCCATTGATATTAACTTGATTTTTGCAATACTACTGATAATATATTGTTACATGCATTCCGTACAATTCTTTCAGTATATATTTTTGCATACAAAAAAGGAACAATGCTTCAAATCTCTATTTTGATAATATTTTACTTTTATTTTCATTGTTAATTATTACAGATAACGTAAATAACGCAAAATCTATGTTATAAATAAAAAAACATAATTTATTTGAATAAATGTTTTATATCAAATAGTGGGTAATTGTCCCAGTGGGCAGTTGTCCTAGTGGGGAATCGTCCTAGTGGGGAGTTGTCCGGTGGGTAATTGTCCTAGTGGGGAATCGTCCTAGTGGGGAATTGTCCTACACCCCAATTTGCTAGCGGTTTTTTTCAGAAGGATGTCGTGAGACCATTATCAAAAGGTTCTCTCTAGAGCAAAAGTTTAAACTTTGACCCTATGATTTTATCATCGGAAATGAAAGAAAACATATTTATTTAAGATGAAAATGAAATTTGGAGAAAGTGACCTGTGTGTAAAGTTATGTAATTGAGGGTTAAAGTTGAATAAATATTTCAGCTGTTAAATAGCGTTCTATGCGGTCATCGATAAAACGTCAAAATAGGCTTTATACGGTAATAGCAGAGACATAGATGTCAAGTATGATATGATCCAGTGCATAGTTTTTTAGTTTTACTGTGCACAACTTTGTTAATTTTTGGTTGGAAATCAAGATGGCTTAACTCATTAAGGTAGTAAATGGGATATATTTAGTACGCAATAACTTCTAAATGACAAAGAATATCAGACTGAAAATTTGGAAATCGACAAAATCATATTAACCCATTAAAATGGGCATAAATTAAAAATGTTTGAATAAACCTCCATTAAAACATTTTACTTTGTACAAGTATGAAATATTTTGGTTGAAAATAAAATGGCCGAAATCATGATCATGCTTGTGTGGTTAAGTAAACCTGGCATAACTTCGTTATGGAAGCGAAGATTACTTTAAAAATGCGGGCAACCATAAAACAAAAATAACACTTCAGGAAAATGTCAAGTATGATATGATCCAGTGCATAGTTGTTTAGTTTTACTGTGCACAACTTTGTTAATTTTTGCTTGTAAATCAAGATGGCTGAACTCATTAGGGTCGTAAAAGGGACATATTCAGTACGGAATAACTTCTAAGTGACATGGAATATCAAACTGAAAATTTGGAAATGTAGAAAAACAAACCCTTTCTTTAAAATGGACTTGGATTGGAAATGTTTGAAAAACCCTCCTTTAGAACAGTTTGAATCTAAAACTACCCAATTATCACGTTTATCGCACAAAACCACGAAATTGCGAACAATTCAATCAAGTTTTCGTAGTTTGCCATGTTTATTTCTTTGATAATCGCTTGCTGATCGGTCTTGTTGGATGGAGCAACTTTCTAACAATAACAATATAGTAAATTCGGTAAGAAAATAATTTAATTATGACTTAAAACACGCTTAAATGTGTATTGCCTATTTCGCGTTTAGTTGAAAATAGCGTCGATAGACAGATCTCGAAAGGTCTCGCTAAAAAACGCGTCATGCGAGATATCGCAGAAACCGGCTATAGGTAAAGAAAGAGTTGCCAATCTCTGTTATCTATGTCTCTGGTAATAGGTATAACGGCGAAAAGGGTTTTATACGGTAATCGATAAGGCGGCGAACGGCGCTATAGACCGTAAAGGGTTAAGTAGTTTTATGTCGAAATTATGAACATGATTTTGAATGGATAAGTTTGGTAGGTACCTCATACATGATGGCAAAATTATGAAAGATGTTGCAAGTGATAGTTTCATTTGAAAACGTAAGTACAAGGAAAGTAATCTTGCAAGAAGCAATACGGTGGATTTTTTTTTAATTTTCTTTCAATTTACGCTGTCATCCACATGATAGATAATATTATTTTCAGGACACGGGAAAGAAACAAAAACCTGATTAACTTTACATACACTTTAATGTTCGCTCATGTTTACTATTTATTTACAATTAAGGCTCACTAATGGAATCAGTAATGTGGGGATAAGGCCACGGCAAGGAGAAAAACTTGTTTTTTCATTCACTATATAATTGGTGGGAGGATATGTGCATAGGGCACCCAACCTCACCAATTAATCGGTGACGACCGAGTTAAAAGAACATTTTAAATTCTTTTTTGAATTTTTCGTGCGATGCAAAAGAAAAAATGTCACAAAAATAAACTAGTCGATCGCCCCGATAAGGATTTTCCGCCAAATTGCATCATTAGATATTGTTTTGTATTTATTTATTTTTTTTTATTTTTTTATTTTTTAACCAACAAACAGTTGGCACCAACACACGGTTGGTATATTTCAAGGTTCTGGCAAGACTTACATGTACCCAGACCAGCAGCCTGTAACACCGTACTTATTAAGGACGTTACACAGAAGCTAGCGACACGTTTATCTGACGCCCCCCTGTCCGCATTGTATTCTTCAAATGATACCATTACAGACTGCTGATGTCAGATCTTAACCTAGAACCTTGCTTGCCCCAAATCCATTACTTGGATAAGCGGCTTTTACGGGTCCACTTGGACCTTTATTTTTACGGGTCAACTTGGGCCCTTTTTTTACGGGTCCACTTGGACTTTTTTTTTTAATACGAGTCCACTTGGACTCTTGTTTTATTTACTAATTCATTACTTGGTGGCCTAAATGAGTATTTACTATGAGACATAGCTTAAAGCAGTGGAGACCTGAACTCAGGATATGCACTAGGCCCAAGATGAACAGAACCCTCCTGCTTTTCATACGCTTTATTTTTTATTTTTTTTTTAATTTGTTTTGTGAGCAACAAGCTTTGATAATAAGCCCTTTTTTTTTTTTTAAATATTTATTTTCTCCTTACCGCGACAATACTCCTGTGGAGTAGAACTCTTTGTATTGTGATTTCTAAAACACATGAGCTTTATTAGCCCATTTTTTTTTTTAAATGAAAGTCATTACATAATTGAGAGAACATAAATAAGGGTTGGGCAGCTAGCACCAGCACGATTGGGTAACCTCCTGCCTTGGGGAATGTTGTGACTGCCACATCTTTGGCCTTTTACTGGCTGTGGCTTCCTTCTAATTGTTTGTATGACTGGGTTGGAAGGTATCCCTCGTCCGATGGATATGAATCGACATCCTGTAAAATAAAGAAAAACTAGGCCAGCAAAATGTCAAACTTGGCTTAAATAATGTGTGACACTGAGACAACTCTCGTGCCTTAGTCAAGCTGTATAATAATGAATGGTGTGCATTGAGACCTGACCATGAAGGAAAAGATCTTAATGAATAATGTCCTTTACAACTGCATCACCGGCCGTCTATAAAAGTGATTACTTTTTATTTTATTTTTATATATAATATATATATATGGGTTTTACATCACATCAACGCCACCCCAGCCATGTAGCTATGCCACACTCTTAAAGGTGAAGACCCCATACTTAACAGCCCATAAGAGCTGGTCAAAGCGGTAGAATCATCGGCCTCCCGCAAGTCGGTCAGGAAAAAATGTGGTTACTACTCAGGCATGAGTTATTTGCTTCCTTGAATAATTGAATGGCTGGCACATAAGTAAACGACTTAAAAGAGGGAACTGTCAACTTAGGGAGGGAGGGATGGGTTTTCGAGTAGTTCTGTCTGATTCTTAATACGAAAAGACCTAAACTGGTGAAAATTAAGGTTTATGTAGAGAGCCTTGTGACGATCTAATCGTTGATTGGTTAAAAATGGCTGCCAGAAATAGATTTTGTCTGTTAAAATTGGCTGCCAGATATGAAATGATCAAAACAATAACAATGAACTTTCCCGAGCCAAAATAAAATCTGTTATTCTGAAATGCTTCAAATAACAGTGATTATTTTCAGGACACGGGAAAGAAACAAAAACCTGATTAACTTTACATACACTTTAATGTTCGCTCATGTTTACTATTTATTTACAATTAAGGCTCACTAATGGAATCAGTAATGTGGGGATAAGGCCACGGCAAGGAGAAAAACTTGTTTTTTCATTCACTATATAATTGGTGGGAGGATATGTGCATAGGGCACCCAACCTCACCAATTAATCGGTGACGACCGAGTTAAAAGAACATTTTAAATTCTTTTTTGAATTTTTCGTGCGATACAAAAGAAAAAATGTCACAAAAATAAACTAGTCGATCGCCCCGATAAGGATTTTCCGCCACTTTAAATTATCAACTTTGGTAATTTATACCGCCAAAATCCTGCCTGTGCTTTAGCAGACAATCCTTTGTATCCAAATAAATGCAAGCCCTACATCAGACCTTTGTGTTTGGCATTCTAGTAGCCCATGCCCTTACCCCTGCCCAGTGTGGAATACTGTCGCCAATGACCCATATATCTGTTAGTTGTTAAAACTATTTCACCGATTCAAAATAAACCAAAGTAAGAGGAGAGCTTCATTATGATTGTAGCATACAAAGGGGGGGGGCTGTTTTATGATTGCAATTAAAATGTATCAGGTAAGGGGAGCGCGATTGTCAACAGATTCAGGATCACCCTTTAAGCGTCTTTCTGATGATAAAAACAGACTTAACCTCTGGCTAGTTGTGTAATTTATGCCAGTAATTTATTCCTACAATATGGGTACTTATTGAGGCTGGGGCTAGCCCAGACTCAAAGCAATAAGATATATACATTATAATATGTCGACTTTATGCTGACCAGGACTGCTCAAGTGAACAGGTTCTGCGGAATTTATCTAAAGCCCAGGTTGTGTCATTGTATGTAAGTCTTGAATTAGATACCAGGCCTTCCGAATTTAGATTTAAGGCTCTTGATCGGATAACCAAAGGTGGCCTGACATTGCGGTTGGTTCCGCTTCCGCGTTTGGTGCTAACATTCGAAATGGAGACAGTGCATCGCATATAGAGTTATGTATTCTTGGAACATGCTTTGTTAATACAATATTCAGCTGCAGGCACTTATGGACGAGGAAACGCATTAATTTCATGACCCGTTTTGATTTTGAAGACATATAGTTCAAATTTGCATTACTGTTTGGTTATCGCAATTAAACAATATCATTTTGTTGGCTAAATGAACTCCCCATATTGAAATCGCTACCACAATTTTGGACAACTCCAAAGTTGTGATGTCTTTGGTTATGCCATTAATATGCCATGACTGTGGCCATTTGGCTGCGCACCAATGTCCTTCAAATAAATACAGAATCCACAGTCTAAACTACCCACGCTGTCGGGAACAAATTCCATGTCATTATTTGAAACCCAAAGTGAAATACCATTGCGCTTTTAAAAGAAGGTGAGCCATGCATCAAAGTCTTGTTTCATTTCTTCGTTAACATGTAAGTGATGAAATTTCTTTGTCAGCCCGCATGTAGCATTAATGAGACGACGACGGAAGGTTCTGCCTGCTGGGATTGCCCGACAACAAAATTCAAAGATCCAATTAATAAATGAAGTGTTTTAAAGTGATCTTTTACATTCCTAACATTGCTTCATTTTTTTTTAACCACCTCGTCTACTTTGTCCCTTGGAATACCAACTTCTATTTTAACAGTGTCGAGTTCGAGACCCAAAAATATCAATACTTTTGTTGAACCTGTAATTTATCATCAGCAAGTGGGTCATTCAGGTCGTCCCTACAAGCCCTAAATATGTGCATTAGAGACTCACATTTATCAGTGTTATGATCCCCGCCCAAGAAAACATACAAATAGTGTATTAAATGGTCAGAAGTCATTTTATAGTTTTAACCGCGAACTCTTACAATGTTGAGACAATTCCAATGTTTTGCAGCTTGTTGCTGTACCAGAAGGCAGGGCCTTATCAATGTTTAACTTTTCATTTAAAGCCAAACTTGTGTTCATTAACAGTTAAATTATGAAAGTTCTAGAATAATTTAAAATAAACTTTAAAGTTCTTTAAATTCCCTTTTACAGAGGAACTAAGTCTGTAACAAATTCACATGGTGCTTTTAAAAGAGTGATTACTATAGGGTTTATTTACGATTAGCGATAAATCAAGGTCAGCCGAGAATTGTTGATTACCCATAAATACCAAGAAAGTCTCCCTTTAGAACATTCATGCTGTAAATATTGGATAGATGACAGTATTTTTATGTGTTTCACACGCATTTCTAACCAGGTGATCGCTACTCATTAGTATGAGCGCTTCATGCATTTTCAGATATTACTCCTATGTAAACAATGAAGTTGAATTGGTGGGCACCAATTTTACGAGAATAGCATTTAGACAATTAGATATCAAATATTACACGCATTATATTGTCATGATCCTGTGGTTTTTTCGCTGTTTCAACATGTTCCTTCACAATTTATTACTCATGTTCACCAGTTTTACGGATTTTCTAAGCGCTAGCATGCTTTAAAGGTTGTCTCAGTAATTCGAAGTCCTTAAATTGAAAAGTTATGGACAAAAAGCATTCTTTATGTCCATCTTAAATATTTTACGGTTTCTACCTAAGCTTTAAACCATGTTTACTGTTGCATCAAAGTTTGCGTATTGCACAGTTGGGAACTCTTTAGAAATAATCATTTATCAACTCCCCTACTGTGTATGACAAGTGGTGTATGAGGCGGAATTCGTCAAGAGCTTTCTTGGGTACTAATCTTACTGGGAAAATTCGCTAAGAGCTTTCTTAGGTACTTATCCTACTGCGGAAACGGTCAAATTTGAAAGTGTGTGTGGGGGGGGGAAGAAAATGGACCAGCCATGTGGCATTCGCAAATCTCCTCAGGGACTATGTTCGAGTCGTTAAACAAAAATAACTGCAAGTTAGAATTGATTGATCTTGTAATTCCATTTAGTTAGAAACAAATGTAACTTCAATTCAAAGTACCATTACTAGCTGCATCTCGCAGTAACCGTTTTAAAGGGCGTAATAATCCCTGAGAAGTAACTAAGGCAACGCAAGTTACCTTCTGTTAAGAAAACTTGCATTCATTGATGGAAAAGTAATTATGTTAAAAATAAAAACTGTATAAGAACTTGATAACATAAATATACGCTCACTACTGAACTTTTAAACCAGTGTTTATCTAGTCAGACCTTCTAATCTAGTCAGAATAAATGCAGTATGAAAGGCAGACGAGTCATGTTTTATTTTACTTCACTTTGAATATTTTCAAAATTGTAACTATTGTTAACTTTGATTCAAGTGTTAATGTTTGAATTTTGATCTCCATTGATACTTAAGATACCTATGTGGTTTAAAAGATTTATGATAACTGTAACAGTATAATATTGTTGAGAAATACTATCCTTTGAATGTAATGGTTTGAAATACTATCCCTTGAGTTGTACAAATATAAAAGGGGTAAAGTCATCTCCCTTGTCAGGACAATGCCGACAATTGAGTCTAGTAAAATCTGATGTTTAAAGCTTTGTCTCTTGTTTATCTTCAATCCTACAAAACTAAACAATAACAGTGTTAAAGAACGACATATTGGTTCATATTCATATTGGTGAGGGTTGTAGTATCCACCGCACTGGACTATGCCGGTGTTTTAGACCAAACCGGTGTATATAGAGATTGTTACCTCGACAGACAATAAACGAATGCAAGACCACGTTTGTGTCTCTTTATTTATAACGTCCTAAAACATAAAACCCGACAGCTCCCTTCAATAACAATGCTATATACATATATTGCCCCTGGAGCATTTGACGTTTAAAACTTGACGGGACATGTGTTGCAAGGTCCTCGTCAGCTAGAATTAACACAGTCCGGTACGTCCGGGCGAAATGACCATGACACATGTGACAAAGACTGAAAGAGGGGATCGCAGTTATGGCGTTCGCTGATGGGGGAATTTCGACAACCTCTTAAAGCGGTGATGTGAACTTAATCTCCCTACCTTTGTCAATTTGATTGAGTCGGTCTAAGAATGCATCTTCTAAAGCCGGTTCTTCCAGTGCCTTCTTTCTCGCACGTGTCGTCGGCATGGTTTGAGTATATACCTGATATTTTCGAGTAGTTCTGTCTGATACTTAATACGAAAAGACCTAAACTGGTGAAAATTAAGGTTTATATAGAGAGCCTTGTGACGATCTAATCGTTGATTGGTTAAAAATGGCTGCCAGAAATAGATTTTGTCTGTTAAAATTGGCTGCCGGATATGAAATGATCAAAACAATAACAATGAACTTTCCCGAGCCAAAATAAAATCTGTTATTATGAAATGCTTCAAATAACAGTGATTATGAATAGAGGTGGTTACTTCCAGTTCATTGTAGTTTGTTATTTGATTTGGCCATATGCCGATATTGGACCCTGAGAATTTGATACACGAAGACACGCTCTAGGTATGCACATGTTAAACTGAATGATGTCGAGCAGTGTTTAAGTGGAAGATCTCCGGTATCTGGTTCCCAGGATCCCGGGTTCGATCCGCGTTACCGGCGACGTTATAATGCGGAACTAACACACAAATGGGCACAAGTATACGTATTTAGGAGCCAGAATCAAGAGTGATGAATCGTAGTTTTGGGGACCTGTTTCACAATCATTGTAAAGTAAATAAAATTAAACTGAACTAAACATTCCTCTGTGTATTTGGTACGATACGGGGAAACATGTTTTCAAGTTAGATTAAATTCAATCTTTATCTAATAAATTGTTGTAAGATGACAATGCAATTAATTACAAAGAAGCTTCTTAACCACTAAATCTGTATACTTATCTAGATCGTTTACTGAAGTGTCTATCTTACAGGGCCCTAAAGAAACCATCTTTTTGAAAAGAGATTGACCTAACTTCGGCATACATCTCAGGATAATATAGATATACCGATTTACATTGCTTTCTGGATAGCGAAGTCATGACCTTTGTAAATAGAGGTCTGCATGATTCCATGAAAATTTGTTCCTAACAACTTGTAGACATTGTAAAAAGATAAACTGATTCCCGTCGAGTTGTCGCGTCGGTCTTCATCTATTATACCCGAGCACCTTTAATCTTATTCTATTGAATTCTACATGAGGTACACGACATATCTACAACAACAGATATGAATGTTTGGAAAGAAGTAATGAAAAGGCAAAAAATAATTGCAATCGGATTTGGCCACTTAACTTATATATTTCTACTTTTTTAGATTTGAAATCTGATCGATAGATGATACTATGAATGAAGTAAAAGCGGTAATTTCACATAAAATGTTTTTTCAACTGAAAATGATGTGACCAAACTCAATATCCTTTTCTTTTATACCATTCCTGAAACCCCCCAACCCTATTCCTCTTGAAAACATTATAGTTGAGGCATAAGAAGAAAAACGAGACCAGCCCCTGTCTGTAGAAGCCGCTCTGATGAAAGTATAGCTGCTTCTAATAAGCAAGATATCTCGTTTCTAACTATGGTTTCTGCCGAATATCAAGGAGAACTTGTTTACTTTTAATGATTTTTGTTGTCGTCTGGTGTTGCATCATTTTTGCACAGTGACTATATCACATATGAACAGAAAGAGATGATGGTTTTTGAATAAAAGAAAATTTAACATGGTGAAAGTTAAGATTCATTGATAGGTAAGTTTTTAAATAAATGGGGTGTCCCATTTGATATTCATAATAAGATATTACTTACCTACTTAAATCACAACGTCGTTATATTATGATGTCGAGAAAATGTCCTCTGTATGATACTTTCAAAAACTGTCCCATACTGCGTGATTGCCGTCCACTCCCACCGCCCTTTTATACTGGTTCCCCAGAGCGACGCGTGTGCGCACAATAGTAAACTCGAAACGAGGCTCGTTTCTAAGAAAGATTAGGAACATGACCATATACGTAAATAAACATCCTTGTATGAGATTTCCCGAAATTATTGGTATTTTACTGCATTAATATCCAATCCCTGATCTCTATGCTGTTGTAACTCATTTGATTTATCTTGTCTCTCAAAAGTAAAACATTATATATATCTTTTTAAGTAACTGTTCTATTAACAATTCTACATATACATTCACACTAACAGTAGTCATAATTATCATAACTAATTGTTGTTTTGTATATCATGTCATTCATACTCAGTTTCTTTTTATTTAATTGTTGACAAAGTGACCTATAGGCCCAACGTGGCCGGGTGTTGTATTATATATATATATTTTACTGTTTATACTTAACACATGTCACTATGATAAAATATGCATTCGTTCGTTTAAGTTTACTAGCATTTACATGGAGGAAGTGGGTAAATTACTGGAACGCCAGGGAATTTGATACTAACAAGCATTATAACTTAGACAAAGACCATACCCTTATCCTTTTTTGTTTTGTTTTTGTTTTTGAATTGCCATACAACAATCCTTTTATTTAGAGAAACAGTACAGAGTCATTTGTATTATACAAAGAACGAAGATATTTCAATAATGTTAAAGCTTTGTATCATTTAATGATAAAAAGAAAAAACGAATACTAGTTTTGAATTAAGCTAATAAGAGTAGATAAATGATTTTTTTTGATAGAGTGATATATCCTTTTGAGATATCTCAATTCAATAAATCAACTTGCATACATAAATGCGACAAGAAAACTTAATCGAAAAAAAAAAACGAAATATAATAAGTGATCTGTGCTCACATGTATACTTTGCGTCGAATTTCGCCGAAAGTTTTTGGATTTTTGTTATTTTCCATGTTCTTATATTCAATCCATGTGGACAATATGTTATTGTTATAATTTGGCAACTTAAATTGGGGGTTTGGTAAATTTTTAATGATTTAAGATAAGAGCTAAATATAAAGAATTGAGAAGCGTATTGGTTAAAGTAAAAAAGTATAGAAGAGAATTGTTAAATTTCCAAAACCCAGATCCACGAGGTTTTTTTAAATGTATTTTCAATGATACAGTCAAATGATCAGTGAACTTGTTTTGAGCAGGACGGATGTCACATGAATTAACTAGATTTTGAGACTTTTCTGGAATTAACCAAAAGTCCATTCTACTTTTTTCTAGACTATTCTTTCTTTTCCAAGTATATTATAAATATTCTTTATTTTTCACCCTCCATACATCTATAAGATCATATTTACTAACTAGTAGTTTCAGTTCGTTTACTGTGTTGGGCGATTTAGTTTTTGATTTCGTAAGTCTATCTTTAGAAGTGAGAGTGTCATTGAAGTCACCAGCAATTAGAATTATTTCTAATGCATAGTTGTTTCCTATCATGGTTGATACTGATATATAGAAATTGTTCCTTTCTTTTAGATTATTATTTGCATAAATATTAATTACTGTAAAAATGCTGTCACAAAATTGTAAATCTAATAGAATCATTCTCATCCATCCTCATCTTTATGTATATCTATAATAGAAATTTATAGTCTATTACTTACCATAATGGAACAACTATTCGATTTACCAAATGTATGATACAAATTGTAACCAGGAAATTGGCTATTCAAAGCATCTGAGAAATGTGTTTCCTATAGAATCATAATGCCAATGTTTTGCTGCGGTAACCATTTCTTAAAGCGTTCGCGTTTTGACACGTCTCTTAAACCTTGAACATTCAAGGTCGCTAAATGTATTCTTTCAACAGCCATGTATGTAATTTTAAACAATGAAAAATGCAAAAAATGCGACAGTACTCTCTGAGTATATTATATAGAGAGCAGTTTGATAGTGTCTTGTTATCAATGTTATCGGTCAGGGTAAGGAGAATTGATAATGGGCGAGGTTTATCGAGCCCTTTATCAATTTTCATTCTAGCATTATATTCTGTTTATCTAGTAGATGATTTGAAGAAAAAGATACAAACAATATTTTTTATAAAGCACGGTGACTTTATTCTATTTAAAGCGATCAGAGTAGGATGTTTTTACCCAAATACGCGATGACGTAAATTACGCGATATGACGTAATGACACAAAGTTATTTGTCCTTAATTTTGGTCGATTTGAAACTCAATTTAACTCAAATGTTATAACTGGATGGACATATCTTCATTTAACAGTTATTTCAAAAAATTATTGAAAAGATCGCCCAACAATTTGTCAATTCGGCCTCGCTTCGATTATTTTACGCTTGCACAGAATTCATTACACGTCATGACATATGTACAAGGACAGTAAAAACAGTCCGATGGATCCGATATTCAAGACAGTTCTATAGAAAAAGAAGCCATTTGACTCGATAAATTGTTATGTTGTGGTGTCATTATCATTCATGGTTGGAACGATCGGATGAAGACATCGGTAGGAAAGAAACCTGTAGTCCAGAGTGCGGATGGAGAGCTCAAGCATTTTGGAACATAATCACTATAACCGAGAGCCACAGGTGGGTTTTACTTGTGATTATTGTTTCCTTATATTGTCAAGTACCTCTTATTGTTGTCATTCAAAATAGATGAATAGATCTAGTTGTACATAACTGAACATTTCTGTTCTGTACTTTGCATGATTTCTGTTAGACTGGTGACAAGTACATTTGGGCGCCTCAAATTTTTAACCAGATCATTCCTTGCAGAGAAGAAGGTCATACTTTTTTCATTGGATCTTGCCTTGTCAAACATTGCTTTCATGGGATTGTCCTTTTTTCATACCAATCCTCTGCTTAAGAATCACCTGGCCAAAATTTAGATTTAGATAGAACTTTGTTAGGTGCAAGAAAAAGGGGAAGTATGCATGGGAGAAACATGATGGCCTTTGTATTGCATAAAGTTTATTAATGTCTATTGGATATCTTGTTGTTTCTGTTGAAGATGTCTTTGGCTTGATTTTCTGGTGTTTATTACGAAAAAAAGGAAGTACATGTATGTTCAGAATTTCTTCCCTAAATTGCTTTTAATTTCTACTTTCAGGACTGTGTGGAATTCCATATTTCTACATAGAAGAATTCTTAACTTGATGAACCAAATCTGGGAGAAGGAACTGTGATGCCATGCTGAAAAGGATATTCCAAACACCTGCTTCTTGTGTTAAGATATGAAAAGGATAATTTGAAGTGTTTTCTATACTGTGTTTTAGAATAAAGACTTATTTCAAAAGTTTTTAGTGAAAATGTTACATTTAGTTAAGGTGACAGAGACAGATGTTCTGATCTCATAGGCGTAGGAGCGTTTTCAACATTGGGGGGGCCAACTTCAGATGAAGACCGGTCTACGAATAAATGTTCCTAAACTTTTTAATGACTCTCCATGCATTTACAAAATCAATAACATTATGAGAATTAAAAGAAAGCGAATGAAAATGTGTATCTTTAATAATAAAAAAAAATGGGATATGTCAGGTCTCGATCTCACGCAGAAATCTACTTTAAGAACGAGAATAAATTATTCTTCAAGCTTTAGCTAAAAATTGAAGACAATATTGAGTCTGACTCCTTAGAACAAATTCTATTACACCACTGTTTTTGTCAATCAAAACTTCCCGGGTATTTTGGTGAGATGAGTTTTCATTGGATAAACGCGATGTGTTCAGATTGTCATTTGCGATGACGACGTCAAAAAGATTTTGGTTATTGTTCGTTACAAAAGGCGAATTGGATTTAGATAAAGCACAAAAATACACATTTATTTTTATTCTGCTGTTAAATTTCGTTTCTTTTCTTTTTCTTTTCAAATATCTTCATTTGCCATTGTGAATATTGGAGGGGGGGGGGGGCAAAGTATAGTCTGTTCCCCCCGGTCTGGATATTGGAGGGGGCGGGCCACCCTGGCCCCCCGGCTCCTACGCCTATGGATCTGTTTCAACAAGTGTGTGAGATAAACTATAATTCAAACTTGCCAATTGAACTAAGAATGAGTCTCTTCCCTCATCCTTGAATTTTTAAGACAGATAGTGCCTTTGGACAGTCAGAACCCAGGAGGCCTTTTTCATCTCATATAGAACATTGAAGGCAGCCTCAAATGAAAAGTTTCCTTTTCCTCTTTTCTCAAAAGTGGAGGCAATGGGAATTTTATTTTCTGATTGGACTTGTACATCATAAACAAGAAATTTAGAGAATATCTTTCTGTGAAGCTATTCCTCTTAATAACTGCTCTTAACTGAAAACAAAACAATGACAATGTTATAAGAGTTGTGTGCAGACACCTCTAGAAAATAAATGTTGAGAAAGAATAAGTTTTTTTTTCTCAATATGAGCCATTTTTTTTTCTTCATTTTTTCTTTATGATTTGCACTCTTCCAATGAATCAACACATTGAGTTGGTGATTATATCTGCTTTAGATATATCAACACAACATACAGCATCATTTTATACTATCTAATATCAACAGAAAACTCTTCTTCTCTAATAACCCCTTCTTTCACAGTGTTTCAAATTCATAGCATTTAGAAGAAAAATAGCAAGTTGGAGTTATTACGCAATGAGGTACCTTTTGACTGGTTATATGAATTTATGAAAAATGATGTTTTTGTCAAGATATCAGGTAAACGTTATCATAGCAAAAAGATTTATTGCTCATATCAGGAGTTAAATAATCATTTTGTGACAGTGATATCTAAATAACTTGCGTAAGGCATGGCATAGCAGGGTATTGTTAAGTAATGATGTAAGTTATTCTTAATCAAATCACAATCATAACTGAAGATACAGAGTAATTGCTCAATAATCAAGGTCATTTACTTATCTGTTTTCTAATTTTTTTTTTTTTTTTTTTTTTCATAGTTATTAAGGATTGGTCTCGGCAGGAACTTTTTAGTTTTGTTTTTAAGTTTATTGTATGCAGAATCATATAACTGAGCTCCTTCTAATAATCAATTCTTTCTACCAAATAGTTCAGAAGCTGTTATAAGGCCCTTAAACTGCTGTACTCGTTACAAATCCTCTATATCGTCGGATTTTGGTGACTTTATCTCTGTTTAAAACAGATGGCAACCCAAGACTGTTGAAAGCAGGAAACAGAAATTCCTCGTTTATGCGCGAAAGCTTTGAAAAAAATATTGAGCGCGCACTACATTGGATTTAATGGATACAGAAATCTACTGAAACACAATAGCATAAAAACCACGTTACTGTTTTTCCATTTTTAATTGAACATATTTGTTTAATCACTCTCGATTCTGCTTCCTGGATACATAAGCAGTATTCGGGCAGAATGTGGATTTATTCAAAGCATATCCCGCTACTCACGGGATTCGAACCCACAACTTTCGTGTACAGAAGCCAACGCTCTACCCATGGACCACTATACTCAACGTTTCTATATTTTCTATCCTGTCTAGATTACACGACATCAAGGGACGAGTATCTGTGCGTAATTGGAATCACATTGTAGTATTTACCTTATTCGTGATTTCTAACACCTAGCTTGGTATAAGTTGAAATCAAAACATTTTCCCTTACCTTTTTTATCTTACATGACTGCACAACGCAAGGGTTCATTTGGACTTTCAGAGGAGATGGTTCCGGGATTCACTTGCGGAATGCCGGCGGTTTTACCCGGCTTAGCCAGCACTTATGGGTAGTTAAGCTTGGAGTTTTCCTCCATCATTATGCACAAGGCATAGCAGAATTATTGAAATAATGTTCGTGCGATGTGAAATCCAAATCAAATTAAAATATTTAAAATATTTACCAAGCACTTCATAGATAAATCGTGATAAATTCAGAGTCTCCGTTTTAGATACCAATTTTCCGTTTGAATTGACAAATTTGACACAATGTATCACTTAAAATCATCAAGCCAATCAAATGTACATGTACATACTTTTTCCCCTGTTCAATTTGAGAAGAAAAATGCCAGTCATCATATTTCGATTGTTATCCGATGCATATCATTCATAAAATTTCTGACATTTTTTAAGATTAACTCGAGTTTGACATTCGCTTTAACGCTTTCTCTGTTTCTCTGTTCCTTTCCCGAATAGAATCACAGCAAAGGACACTCAGACAAAAATATCTAAATAGACAAACAGATATAAATGACAAAATTCATTTCGTAAATACTGATATCATTAATTTATGGAAAAGAAGACGAATGTTCCCCTCTTTTATCTGTTTTCAACTGTCGTTACCTAGAAACACTTTGAAACAATCTCCTTGCCACAATGTTTTCAAATATCGTCTGCTTAAACCCCTTGTAAAGGGCGTTTATATCACAGTCACAGCGAAGCAAAAGTATTTTTCTTTTGTATCACAGCTTAATGTGTTGGTACAAATTTTCTTTTTGTTACAATGTTTTTAACTGTCGTCTGCTATCAAATTCTTGTTTTATCCTTTTTATGAATGCGTTAATCTAGGGATTAGACTAGGGACAATGAGTTAGCTTTAATGTGACTCATTTTACACGGCAGAAATATTTTAAACGTTAGCGTGGGCACGACCCGTCGATTTCCATTGATAACATTTCGAAATTTCGTTTTAAACAAATAAAGGGAAAATATGTGTGGTGGTTAACTTTCTAAGTTTATTAGTTGTAAAGAATATTTTAAGCGCGGATATATAAACAGTGCAAGGATCTTCGTTGATATTTAACCTAGAAGTGAATGGTTTAAATATAAAGAGCTGAATCAACCGTAAGTCAAGTTATGTACCGTTTTTGTTAAGTATTATAACTTTCTTTTTAGTCTAGAGTAAATTAGTCGGCAGTTTTCCTTAAGATATTTTTAGACACCGACACTTACCTAACAATACATCACAACTGTATGCCTACCTCATAAGGGACTGATTGTGTGGCTGTTCCAAAGAGAACGCAACAACATACAGCAAATAACAAGTTTGGAGTTTAGTTTATTTGTAAATGAAGGTCAGTGGTCCTCAATACAACGAAATATAAATAATACAATTAAATCAAAGTACCCCAGACAATTAATACATTTAACTAACTCCACCATAGCTGGACAAATGTAACTAAATAACAAGTTCAGGAAATAACACTTCCTTGTGCAAGATCTATTGTGTGGAGAAATTGAAACAAACAAATAAATCGATCACACAATGAAGAATAAAGAATCACTACTAATATCCCAATTCTTTGTCAGATGGACAGTTTTGAAATAATGTAAGTGGAACTCATTCTTCCATCAAATTCTGCCACATGTTTTACCAAATGCTTGTCTAAGTAAGACTAGTGTGTGGTACTGATGGGGAATTCTATTATAGACAAGGATGTGGGGTTTTACTGTATTGAAATAACTGACATTATTCTAAGCGATTAAAAGTTAAAACCAAAATAGTACCTATATTATAATATCGTTATATTTCGTGTATGCTAAACACATCGCTTTACCCTTATAGTGCTGAAATAGACTTCATGCTTAGGTTAGATCGAGGACAGCCGCCAAGTAAATTGGCAACTGGCCTTTGATCAAATCTGTTTGCTACTCTGCGAATCTTTTCTGGTCAAAACTAAGTAATATTTATGGTTTTGGAAAAAAGGCGACACAAAAATACATTTTTAGAAAATCACCCAACATTCGACATATTAAGTTGAGATGTCTTGCATCCTTATTTTACCTCCAGTTTCATGTGATATCTTGTAAAATTGTGCATTCTTAACCCTTTACTCCATAAACCCCTTTTTGATACATCTCCTTTAGAAGTTTCTAGAAACAACCCCGACGAAAGGAAAGTTTGTTCATAATAAGCAATGTGTCAGTCATGTCCAGATTGATTCTTATTACGGCTCATAATTGGACAGAAGAATACATCATTTTTTATGAAGGTGGTAAATGGTGGACACAAAATAAGTCACTCCGGTAGATGTTATTCACTAAGTGACATTCCCTTAAATCATTCCTCTTTAATAAGGAAAACTCGCTTTGGGGACTTCATCTTTCAGAGACGAATATCTATTTCACCATCTTTGTCCTAAGGGTCAAACTGTAAAAGGAAAAGGAACGACTTGATCCTGATATTTGATACTAATACTTTCCTTATCAGTACAATATTATGGCTTGTGTTACACAGGGCCCTGGGTAGGGCCTACCGTTTTACTAGACAGTTTACGCTTAAGACTTCCGTCAGTCTAAAACAACAATTCCTCTTTTTTCAATATTTGGCTAAGTAATATTGCAAAGTAACACATCATTGGAATCGTCTCTCCGAGACGCTTCCAATGACGTGTCACATTACAATATTGTACTTTCATTGAAGATACTATCCATGTTTATCAATTATGACTTACGCAAATATTTTACGTAAGTTTTTTAGTAAACCGGTACCCTGATGTTCACACGAATAATAAAATAAGTAACGCGTCCTTTTCCAACAATCACATTGATTTCCGTGTGCCGTAAATCCTTCAAATTCATGAATTATTCAGAAAAAGAGTTAAATTTGTCGTGCAGACGTGTTTTGTTGAATAGATACACGGGTATTGAGAGATAAGCTGTGTGCATTCATCGTTCGGGTTTTAACTCTTTCCATTGTCAAGACGACAATTTATAATGTTTGCGAAAGACGACTTTTGAAAGACTTTTGTTTACATTTTAGACAATTTGCAATTCAAAATAACAATACAGCAGTTCGTATCTCGGCATGCCATTTTATTAACCCTTATAGTGTTGGGACAAACTTGATGCTAATGCAAACAGGTTAGATCCAGGCCAGCCGCCAAGTAAATTGACAACTGGCCTATGCTCTTACCTGTTTGCTACTCTGGTTATCATTCCTTATCAAAATGAAGCAGATATTGAAGGTTTTGGAAAGCGCACAACACAAAAATCTATTTTCAGAAAATTGCCCAGCATTCCTAGGGTTAAGAGTAGCTACTGGGGGCAAAGTTGATTCAGATTTTTTTAGTATAACAAAGAATACACAGACGGTGTGCCCTGGATTACAAACCCGTCACAACGCTTTGGGGTCTAGAAACATTTACATAGTTTATATTTTCTGTATTTACTATATTGGCTCCAAATGATTGAATACAATCCAATCTGATTTTTTTGTTATGTTTGTAGACACAACAGCCGATTATTGCGGGACAGTATGTTTCATACATCGACTGAGAATGTGTCTTAACCCATTACCAAACAATAAGAATATTTAACCACTTTGTTGCAGACGACCCTGGAAAACATGGTGGGAAAAGGAGAAATTGCTCGGGCCAGCAATTTATCCTTTTTCCACAATGTTTTCTACCCTAACAGAAGATTATTTTCAAATTTCATCACATTTTGTAATGTCGTCTGCAAACAATTTCAATTTGGTCCAGTCGAATATTTGACGTTTGGTAAAGGGTTAAAAGAGCTCTGTTTGTTGCATTCATTACACTTCTACCGAAATTGCCATACCACATACGTCCAAAAACATTCAAGAAGGAGGGAGTTATGTTTCGCTTGTGGAACGTTTGTGCAATTTTAAGAGTTAATATGTTTAAATAACACAGCAAATCAATGAACGAGACTATGGCTCACGAAGTGAATGTTGTTGTGTTGTAGATATGTATCTTTGTTCAGTTTGTTTCATTAGTTTATTAAAGTGTATTTCATTTCATTAAAATCGTCCTTTGCTCCCGCACACATACCTGTGTTTCTCCGGAAGTCTTTCGTCGTCATGCAGAAAAGGTCGATGGTTCAAGTTGTACGGTTGATTTAGCCATTTTGCTGACAAAACAGGGACATCTCCGATTACAAACAAGCCAACATCCGTAAAATAACTGAAGTATTGCTGAAGCAATTTGGCGAGCAGAATGCCTATGACCCATCGTACAAATGTTTAGTCTGGGCTCCGTGGTATTGTGGTTGATAAAATACTGCTATGAAGAATAAACTCAAAACAGCGCACACGAAGTATGCCGACCGTTTTAAAACTCATGTGCTTAACTTAGATACAGTACGTAAATAATTTAACGACAATAGACTAATCCAGAATTTGGTTCAACTAAGAGCCACTGTGCATTGTATATATTTAATATTGGCTCTGTCTTTCATCCGGTATTAAAGTTAAAGCCCAGGGTACCGTTTTACTAAACAGTTTACGCTTAAGATTTGCGTAAGTCTAAAACAACAATTCCCCTTATTTCAATATTGGATGAAGCAATATTGCAAAGTGACACATCATTGGAATCGTCTCTCCATGTTTATCAATTATGACTTACGCAAACATTTTCCGTAAGTTGTTTAGTAAAACGGGCCCCAGTTGGTGTTACCTAAACCAATTGTTCAAGAAAGAATGGAACAAACAAATGTCTTTTAACAGGTATTGAACTACACCTGTATTTTGATAAACCCCATGTTGACATGTTCTAAAAATAGATGAACAAATATCAACCAGCCGAATCAAGTTTCAGTCGATACTTCTCGCAGTTTGGTCCTATCAAACAACACGATGTTTATAGGCCCAAATTCAAAGAACTCACCGGCAATTGAAGTTGAGGATCAATTAGAATTCCATTTTATGGAAAGAGGTATTCATATTGAGAAATCAAGAAATTGCTCAGGTAATTCAACCGCCTATAGGTAACGTTTTAGGTTTGAACTCGTGAGATTGGCTGTGTTTTCGTAATTTTCCTCGTCTATGCAATTCAGCATTACAATTCAATGTCCGCCACCGCATCACCAGGTAAACATTGTGATATCCGCCACCGCATCACCAGGTAAACATTGTGATATCCGCCACCGCATCACCAGGTAAACATTGTGATATTCTATCCAAACAAACCTAAAATGTCCGCCACCGCATCAACAGGTAAACATTGTGATATTCTATCCAAACAAACCTAAAATGTCCGCCACCGCATCACCAGGTAAACATTGTGATATTCTATCCAAACAAACCTAAAATGTCCGCCACCGCATCACCAGGTAAACATTGTGATATTCTATCCAAACAAACCTAAAATGTCCGCCACCGCATCACCAGGTAAACATTGTGATATTCTATCCAAACAAACCTAAAATGTCCGCCACCGCATCACCAGGTAAACATTGTGATATTCTATCCAAACAAACCTAAAATGTCCGCCACCGCATCACCAGGTAAACATTGTGATATTCTATCCAAACAAACCTAAAATGTCCGCCACCGCATCACCAGGTAAACATTGTGATATTCTATCCAAACAAACCTAAAATGTCCGCCACCGCATCACCAGGTAAACATTGCGATATTCTATCCAAACAAACCTAAAATGTCCGCCACCGCATCACCAGGTAAACATTGTGATATTCTATCCAAACAAACCTAAAATGTCCGCCACCGCATCACCAGGTAAACATTGCGATATTCTATCCAAACAAACCTAAAATGTCCGCCACCGCATCACCAGGTAAACATTGTGATATTCTATCCAAACAAACATAAAATGCAGGCAATTTTACCACTTGGTAGTTTTGAGTATCATTATTGATCAGAACATCCATATACCTTGACATAAAATGGCAAATCGCATGATATGTTGCTGGTTTTGCGAACGAGGTATCGGGAGGATGTATTTTCGAGTTCCTTCGACGAGGAAAAAATACGAAATCTCAGCCAATTCCACGAGTTAGAAACTGAAACTTTACCTAAAGGCGGTTGGTTTCATAAGGGTTGAATCATTTTTTTGGACTTTGATAACTTGTCATAAAATGCAGAAAAATAGCAAAAGACTACACTAAAAACGCTAGACCGGAAGTTGTGCAACCGATTTCGTTGTCAGCACCATGATGGTGGGGCAGAGCGTTCACCAGCCGTGATATAAGAAAGCTATTTTAGAAGATGTTTTCACAAATTCTTCTTTTCAGCACCGAAGCTAAAATGTGGTGTATCCAGGAGTTAACGATTTTCGTCTTTGCCACACTTTTTGAAGTATTAAGTAAGTCTATCTTCATCATATTTATATACATGTATGTGTCTCTTACCCTCTTGCCGATTTTGAACAAAAATTCTTCAGCATCCTTAGTCCATTGGAACCGTATATACTTTATTTTGAGGCATACTGGTATAGTGATTAAATTTACACAAACGCCCATTTACGCATGTATTCATCCACATCAAAATAAGTTCTCAGCGGATTTATTCTATCGCGAGAATTAGACCAGCATTATCCAGATTTTTAGCCGTGTTACAGTAAGAGTGTGATGGCCAGTACATGTCTTCACGTTCATGATGACTTTTGAACTGTGATTCGCTTCCCGTTTCATATGTATTTATCTATTTCGGTCATTAAAAGTTCACATCGGTTTCGTTGTATTTCGTTCACCTTGCAATATCGAGAATATACGAAAGAAAATAAGAGTATATGTATCTAAAAACGATTGCATCTCAAAAAAGGAAAGATCGAAATGTATTCATCATACAAAAGGGCTAGGTTCCAGTTGTATACAAATGTCAATTACATGTATTCGATATTGGGAGATAGTGCGTTATGCTGTAAAAAAAGTCATGGGATTTTTCTTGTAAAGACAACAGAAACGTGTTAGCTTTTTACATTCAAGTCTACTGTACCGACTTATCTGTCCACGTGTTCCAATCAGGCAGAAAACTTGAAGATGTCCGTAAACCCACGTGATAACGGAAAATTGTACGTCTCCAGGAAATTCAGAAACAAAGGGGTTTAAATGAATTTGCTTTTTTCTTCGTTAGGGTGTAACAGAACAGAATAGAACGGTTCTTTAATCTCTCATGTAGAATATGTACATCATGAGGTATGTGGTGGTGGGGGGTGGTTGTCTACAGACACTGGAAGATTAGCATGAAAATATTTTCTATTTGCCACTTTTAACATTAATCCAGATGTTGTATAAGCATTAATCGATCCTGTATATTTGCAAGAAAAACAAAATAAAAGAAACATAAATAAAAAATATTATAGATAAATACTTAAAAAAAAAAAATTAGAAAACTATTATGTGACGATGATTAGCTTAAAATTCAAGATAAAAAGAAAAGCGTCACGTAAACACTAGTTCAGTTAAATCATTATTCCCACCTCATTATGATGTTTTAAAGAATTTCTAAGTTCAATGGCCCATATTGGCTGAGGAGAGGATGCATAGCCATTTGGCTTTTCATTAGTCAGCCGGTAGACCATTCCTCATAAAAGTTCGAACCTACCATTTCCGTAATTCTAACCAACGCGGATCATGGTCCTGTAATTTCAGTTTATTTTATTCACTCAGCACATACATTTGTGATATGAGGTACAAAAACAAAGTCCAAAGTAAGTAATCAACCCGGCTACAATGGTCCTGTAATTTCAAGTTCAGTACTCCATCTAGAAGCCACTTAGTCACATAAGTCTCCTTATAAGTACAAATTCAAATAATTAGTCAAACCCCGTTTATTCTAACAGGCGTTATTCGAAATCGGATCCAAATCGAAATCCTTTTATTTATCGCCTTCCGATTCAGATTATTTTAAAATCATGTACAAAAGTTGGGGTCCTTTTTTAAACATGTACGAAAATTATTTATTTAATTTAAAACATGAATGAATATTTTTTTACAATACATGTACGAATATTGGTGCTTTTTATATTTTAAAACATGTACAAATATTGTTTTTTTATCATCGGAAAACATATACGAATACTGCTTTTTTTATTTTAAAACATTTACCAATATCAGGTTTTTTTTAAATTTAAAAACATGTACGAATATCTTCTTTTTATCAAAACGAAAACGAATATTTTTTCTATTTGAAAACATGAACGAATATTAGTTTTTTTATTTTAAAATATGTACAAATAATTTTAAAACATATACAACTTTCATTCTTTTTTATTTCTAAAACAACTACGAATATTGTTTTTATCTTATCTTAAATCATGTACGAATATTGTTTTGTTTTTAATTGTCAAACATGTACGAATTTTTTCTTTTATTTTAAAACATGTACGATTACTAGTTTTTTTTAAACAAGAATGAATATTATTTTTTATTTATTTTATATCATGTACGAACATTATTTTTTTTTTCCTCAAACATTTACGAATATTTTTTTTTTATTTTTAAAACGTTTACGAATATTACTTTTTTTAATTCAAAACATGAACGATTATTTTTTTCTCGTCTCTTTATTTAGACTGTCAAACATACGATGATGACAAGATAACATGTACGGATAAAGAGATCCAAACTGCGGGCTGTATCCACGGACAATGTTTTATCATCATCATAAATGGGTACAGAGAGGCGGCCTGCCAGTAAGATACATCGGTTCATTCTCGCTTTGTCCCTCATTAAACCCTTAACCAAACGCCAAATTTTCGACTTACCCTAATTGAAAGAGGTTGCAGACCACGTTTCAAAATGTGATGAAATTGAAAAATAATTGTCTGGTTAGGCAGAAAGCATTGTGGGGAAAGGGGAAATTGCTCGTTCCTTTTCCCACCACGTTTTCCACAGGCGTCTGCAACAAACTCGTGAAATGTCTTTATTGTTTGGTAATTGGTTAAATACATAAATGTATCCCTTTATTTCATACTACCAAACTTTGGCAAACATGCATCACAATAATTGAGGGATCATTGCGAGTTTCCCTCATTGTTCAACATTGAGGAATCATTGCGAGTTTCCCTCATTGTTCAACATTGAGAAAGAGGGTTAACCCTTTATTCCATAATATTGTACCACTGACCCTGATTTACCCGCAGCAAACTCATAAAGAAATCATTGTGACCAAAGGAAACGTTTCTTGTGGCATTGGTGTCTATGCAATTACGTGCACATGTTAAAACGCTCATACTGATTCAATTAGATAGTATCGGCTTTTGTATTTGATAGCTACAGCGGTATGTGACTTTAAGACCGTGTTTTCCTTCTTTTCAATGAAGGACACAGAGATGGTTTTGTCCGATAGTGACGATGTGTTTGCCTCGTAAAGCCAATTGCAGAGCTACCCCGTTTCTATTGAATGAGATATGCAATTTTAGGTTAACAAAGATTGTTTGATAGTTCCAATAAAGAAGATGCAGCCGAAGCTATTTGGTTTTTTATAGACTATTTGTATATTTCGATTAACCATATGAGCAGTTATCTCCCGTTTTCAATATAGAAGATGCACCCATTTTGGTTTAGACTATTTGTAAAATAAATGAAACCAAAAGGTCTTCGTATGATAATATATATTTCAGTTGTTATCCAGACTACGCGGGGTTTAGATGCCAAGAGCTGAATATAGAACTAATATCATTCGGTAGGTATAAACCAGGTCTTACATGGAACATGTTACGTTATAGTATAGGATATGAGACTATGTTATTGCGAGACCTGACCTGGACAAGGAGGGTTAGAGAAGACGTAATTCATGCGTGAATAATCTCAAAAACTTGGTCGGTCAATTTTAGTATTAGGGTATTTACCAGAATCGCTTCAACTGGAAAATATTTAACGGGACAATCTCATATTTTGTGTTTTGTCCGTAACACATGTCAAAAGACAGAATTTAATCATTTTTGTCACTAACCAAGTGACCATGTTCAATTTCTTTATCCAAAAGTAGCTGAAAATGTGTGTTTATATCAAAGGAGATAAGCGAGTTTTTTACCCTTTCAGCGCTTTGATTGAAAACTTATAAACAGTTTCTTTTATTGTTCTCTGGTGTAACTGACCAGCGCTATTATATATATGATGAAAACGTTGATGCATTTTGTAGTTTTGTTGGAAGACGCTCTTACCCATTTTAATAATTTTGCAGTACATGACGACATTTGTTATTGCTAATGAAATAAACTGCCAAAACAGTTAACATTATCTGCAAGATAAATGGGCTACGTGTAAATATAAACCTTTACCATATGGTTGTGAGTGGGATTGAGAAGGGAGTCAACAATCTAGTTGTTTGTAATTGTATAGATCTTTATTTTCGTTTTATCCTCAGAAGACATATGATTTAAAAATATCCTTCTAGTGCTGGAACCTGCTTCATGCTCATACAAACAGGTTAGATCCAGGCCAGCCGCCAAGAAAATTGGTGGCTGGCCGGTGATCTAACATGTTTGCTATCCTGAGTATCTTTCTTCATCAAAATTAAGCAGTTATTTTAGGTTTGGGAAAGCAGACATTACAAAAATATATTCTTATAAATTACCCATCAGTCTAAAGGTTATAGTCTAAGTCTGTGAGATAGTTCCTTTAAGCCCCCAAAACAATTATGCGATTGGCGCAATTTATTCCGTTAATTATTGGCGCCAGTGTGGAGTGGTAGAGCGCCGGCCTCGTGCACCCAAGGTCCCTGGTTATCCATGTAAGCGGCGAAGTGAAAATGCCAAGACTAACCCACAAAACAAGACTGATTTAAGGGTACATGACCAGTATTCGAACTGAGCACTGATCATGTAAACAGATATCAGTCATGGAGAAGGAATTCGATAACCTTCAAGCTTCCGTCACAATTGATGTAAAATGAATACATTTAACTTAATCGTACTCCGTTTTATAAGGTTCTGTGGTCAATTGGAAATCAATTGTAGGCGTTATTCTTTAATAATTAATTATATGTATTTTGTTTAAGTTTATTCGCTTTTGATATCATTATTACAACTGTGGCAAAAGGGTACAATGTTGGCTACGAGCATTCCCCCCTTTAGGGTTTCGTACAAACCATGGTACATAATGAAAATGAGTCTACATCTATGTGTGTGTAACGTAACTAAACTAACTTTAACCATGTTGCTTACAGATTCTCGAGAGAAATATGGTAATTGCGGAAATGACTATATAACTTACTCATTATTTATTCATTATATACAGATCTTCATCTTTCCATATTGATTAGTAATGACCAGACTTTTCTAATTGCATTATTATATGTGACGAATTTGCTGATGAAAACTCAGACTAATTGTACCTTTAACTAATCCCTATACATACTGATCTTTTATTCACTTCACATTATATTTCTTTACAATAATTCATATAAAAATATGCTTTTCATTGTTACGTATTATCTATGTTAAGCTTTTATCTTTTTTTAAACATTTAATTTGTTTCTTTCAAACCTACAATAAAAGCGTAATGGACTTTTAACAAGCTTGATAGATGTATCTATCTCTTATCTATCTACACGTTTTTACCTGTATTTGTCATACAATTAAGTCTATGTGAATGTATGTATTTTTTTTGATACATTGAAAGTTTCCCTTTATGAATATTTTGTATAATTTGGTCACTGACATATGACTTCAAAATAAGCCTATTGCAGTCACAGGTACCAGCAAAAACTTGTTTATTAGGTATTTGGTACCAGTGACAAAGAATATATATACATACAAGGTATCTTTCACAATTAACAGCCACGTTCTTATACCTTCACAAAGTAGTGTTTATTTGTGTATAGTATACCATAATGAAATGTAAACATTCTTCAACATTACCAAAAATGTACAAATTGGCAGAGTGTTTTTGTAACCTGATCTTTAGTTAATGAATACGGGTAAAACTGCAATTGTGCATAACGGACACAACACAAAGGTGACAAAGGAAACGGCAAAATCACATGACATAATGGCAATCCCTTGCTATACGGCGTTTCATTGGGTGTATTGGACCAAAGACCTAATAAACATGTTTATTAGGTCTTTGATTGGACACGCCTTCATCGATCAACTTCAAAATGGTCATGGCGCTGTAGGTTAGCTTCGGTAACGCCGAGAATGAAAAGTTGTCTATTCTAAGGGACAGATGCACCTAACGATTGTCAAAACAAATGACAAAAAGGTTAGTTTACATCAACACGTATTCAGTGTTGGCAATTTGGGTTAATTCATATGTCATAGCGGAAAATCAACGGAATAACGATACACTCTGTGTCACCTCATTTAGGTACCGGGAACCGTCATGGGAAAGATGCCTTGTATATACTCGAATGTAGGACAATTTACATTTTTTGCTACTGGTACCTGTGATAGCAGTCTGCAACGCATCTTTATTTAGAGATCTACATAACAAAATGAATTGGTTTAATATAAGAGTTGGTGCTAGTGGTTTTGGGCACAGTTTGTAATTTCTATTAAATAATATAGTATAGCTTTTTTTGTATATTTTGAACAGGATGAGATGTAAAGACATCTTTGCATCCCAAACTTTCAAATTAAAAATTTATCTAGAATCACGCACTTTTTCGAAAAGATTCAAAATTACACCACGTTTTTATTTTCCTAATTCAGCATTTTCAGCGATAATTCCTCATGAAATCACAACGCCTCTTCCGTATATACAGGTGTAAAACAATCGTTTTATTTGATTAATATATACAAATTCGTGTTATTGTTTTCTTTCCAGCCACTACAAATGTTTACATCATAATAGGAGTAATACTATTGGCTCTGATCCTGGCGTTTATTATATTTGTTACCTGTTACAGGTAAGTGAATATTGACTATAACTTATTTCATTTATCTTGTTTTGCATTATTATGGTTTAACTCATTACCAAACAATAACGCCATTTGACCAGTATGTTGCAAACGACTCTGGAAAACATTGTGGGAAAAGGAGAAATTACTCTTAGCCAGAATTTTCTTCTTTTCGAACAATGTTTTCTGCCTTATAGGAGATTAATTTTCAATTACATCCGTTTTGAAATGTCGTCTGCAAACTCTTTCAATTTGGGGCAGTCAACTATTTGGCGTTTGATAAAGCATTAAACATATTTTCAATTTCGCTTTAAGTTATATTGCGGGTACAGGTTTCACATTCATGATTCCTACACAATCTACAAGTACTTGACTAGAAATCAGTTTCTTGCATATGTAATGAAATAACAAGCCTCTATAATTGATCGAC
Source organism: Cerastoderma edule (assembly GCA_947846245.1). Lineage (NCBI taxonomy): Eukaryota > Metazoa > Mollusca > Bivalvia > Cardiida > Cardiidae > Cerastoderma > Cerastoderma edule. The sequence goes on along the minus strand of OX401417.1, from coordinate 5,245,268 downwards.
CCTGAAACGTTCGGTCTAGATGTTAGCATCGTGGACTTGAGATAGGACAAACCAGTTTCGAACTCCAATGCCGGTAAATTATTTCATCTTGGAGTGTCCTTCACACTATTTACTTGTTAGTAATGGTGGAGCTCCAAAAATGTGTATTATAAGGCTCAATAATGAGTGGTGTACATCAATGAAAAAAGGTACATATGCTTTTAACTTTGGTATCTAAAACTATATAAACTCAGCAGATTGCTAACAAGCAAGGGTACTATTTTATTAATCATTTAATGCTTAACATTTGCGTAAGTTCAAAACAACATTCACTGTTATTTCACTATCAATATTGCAAAGTAACACATCATTAGAATCTTCTCTCCGAGACGCTTCAAATGACGTATCACATTGCAATATTGTACTTTCATTTAAGATATTATCCATGGTAATCAGTTTTGACTTACGCAAATATTTTCTGTAATTTGTTTATTTAAACGGAACCCAGTAATACAGCAGGTCTCCGTTCGATGCCTGACCGGGGCAGGTGAATTTTTCGGCATGGAATACCCTTTACCAAACGCCAAATCTTCGACTGTCCCAAATTAAAAGAATTTGCAGACGACATTTTAAACTGTGATGATATTGAAAAACAAAACAGTCTTATGATAGGGCAGAAAACATCGTTAAGAGCAATTTCTATCCTTTCCCTAAATGTTTTCCATGGTCGTCTGCAATAAACTGGTCAAATGTCGTTATTGTTTGGTAATGCGTTAATATAGTCAACACGATATAAACTATTCGTCCATCATAATTACTGACGAATTCTGAAAAAAGGTGGTTGTTGTGTTTATAAAGATGAGATGAAAATTTAATTAAATTACAGATAACTTGAATATGGAAATACAGCACCCTTAATGTATCACGAAATGTTGTTGAAACGGTGACAAATATCCAAACATCCCCAAAACAACGATTGCATCACGTTTGGTTTACGGGTCCCATACGATTATAACTTTAAATATTTTAATAATCTTTTCATTCTATGTGACAATTTTCAGACGAATCAAAGGACATCCGCTTAGCGAGGTATTAAAAACTAGTGACTCGAGACTAAACTATGACCTTACAACAGTAGAAGCGGTAAGTATCTTTGGTCGACCATCATCAGCAGTAGCCACACAGCCGACTGACAGATAATCGATCGTTCTACCATGTTTGATTCAGCCTTATATACAGTTAAGTTTAGAGTATGTTCCAATCCAGAATGAACTAGACACCGCAATATAACTTTTTATATAGGTTTTACATCACGTCAACATTATTTTACTTATGTTGCGGTGGTGATAGAAAGTCCATACACAATTGGCAATCAAGCCGATAACATCCATCGGCATTCCGTAAATCAGACGAGGGACTGTCTCTTGTGAAAATTCAAATGACGTCACTAGGAAATAAACTAGTAAGGCAATGAAATTTCATATTATACTCTAATCACTTTGAGACCAGAAAGTGTTGGAAAAGTCGCATATCTTAAATCCATAAAAAAAATGCGTAATTTAATGCCCATGCCTTCATTATAATGATGATGTTTATTACTGTCTACTACCATCCTTAGTCGACTCTATGTATACATTATTACAGGATTGTTTCGTACTTCACATGTTTCTATGAGATGAAAAATTGTTGAAAAATTGTCACAAAACTCAAATCCAGCTACAAAAACATAGTTAAATGTTAAATGTTAGTAAAATATTATCTAGCGATATATTATTCGTCTGTAATTGAGTAAATAGACATACATTCATTATCATGATGGTTTTAATGATGATCTACGACCCTTATAAGTCTACTGTATCTCTTCATTATTGCAGGACAGTTTCGAACTTCAAACTCTTAACGGCGATAGGAAGAACGATATACCCACCATAAAAATCAATGGCCGACCGGAAAACACACTGAGGGACTCGTAATTTCGTCATTCATTTCCATGATGAAGTGGTCAATAGTCGGAGACTGATCACCAAAGACGAATATTTTATTGAGACGTAAACTTACGGAGTTTCTTGTCATTACAATAATATTCAAATAACACATACAAACAAATCAAGGTCACATGGAAAAGGAAGTGGAATGCAGAATTGGTATTAACGTTTACATTAACGTTTAGATAACAAAGACCCCATGGTTCGATCCATACTCCCGGCTATGCATATCTTTTTTACAGAGTGTGCTTAAAAAGTAATTTTCTCCTCGCCTGGAACCAACAGCGGTTACTTCCCCTGTGTAACAATGACCATATTGTTTGCAGTTTTGTATAGTGTCATGTGACCTACATGATGACAGTGGTTATGTAGTGACATGTGAAAGTGACCAGTGAGGAGAAGTTTGGCGAGGTAGGCCTACATGTCAGCTACGTAGATAGTTAGGAAACTTTTAGTTTAGTTAAGTTTATACGTATCTATTTTAAAATCAATTGTGAAACAAGTTCTCACAACTTAGACTAATCACACTTGATTCTGCTTCCTGGATACATAACAGGGGTCCGTTTAAATAAACAAGTTACGGGAAATATTTGCTTAAGTCATAAATGATAAACATGGATTGTATCTTCAATAAAAGTACAATATTGCAATGTGACACACCATGATGTGTTACTTTGCAATATTGCTTAGCCCAATATCAATAAAAGAGGAATTGTTGTTTTGGACTTACGCAAATCTTAAGCATAAACTGTTTAGTAAAACGGTACCCAGTACTCGCGCCAAATGTGGATTAATGAAAGGTCGCAAAGCGGAACCCGTTTCTTACGGGAATAGAACCCACGATCCTCGTGTCGGAGCCCGACGAACTACCCCTGGACCACTTGGAGACAAGAACTTTATTTAACATCAATATGATATAAAAAAAAATGCTGAAATATCGTTAAACGATTAAAACGAATAAGCACTCGAGGAAGTAAACAGAAAGCTGATTTATTTCGAATATGATGCTTTTATGTGCTGTGACAGTGAATTTAAAGTCTGAACGTAAAAGGTCTAGAGACTTGTTGAGACTGTTTTATCTTTTTACCAAAGGCAAAAATTTCGACAGTCCCAAATTGAAAGAGATTGCAGACGACATTTTAAAATATGATGAAATCTAAAAAAAATCTTCTGATAGATCAGAAAACATTGTGGGAAAAGGAGAAATTGATCGTTAAGAGCAATGTCCCCCTTTTCCCACAATGTTTTCTAGAGTCGTCTGCAACAAACTGGTCAAATGTTGTTAGTGTTTGGTAATGGGTTAAATCCCGTAAGTATCCGATTGTGAGCAAGCTTGTTGAGGCATCGTTTGCATCTTCTTTAGCATTAAGCCCATTGCCAATCAATAACGACATTTAACTAGTTTGTTACAGACAACTCTGGAAAACATTGTGGGAAAAGGAGAAATTGCTCGTTCTGAGCAATTTCTCATTTACCCACAATGTTTTCTGCCCTATCAGAAACTATGTTTCAATCATCACGTTTTGAAATGTCGTCTGCAAACTTTTAATTTGGGATAGTCGTGAATTTTGTGTTTGGTAAAGGGTTAATATCTTTTACTACATTAAATACTTGCAAAAGTTGAAACGACTTCCCGTGCAAAACTATTGATGCTATGTTGATTGCGTCTTTGGTAAAACCCAATGATACAAAGTTCACAAAAAGGCTAGCAATTTAAAAAGAGTGTAATAAACTGCTACAAAACCGTGTATTCTCCTCCCCATCTATCCAGAATCAAAGAATATTTTAAATGAAGATTTAGCATTTGGCCCATTACCAAACAATAACGACATTTAACCAGTCGGTTGCAGACGACTCTGGAAAACATTGTGGGTAGAGGAGGAATTGCTCTTAACGAGCAATGTCTCCTTTTCCTACAATGTTTTCTGCCCATCAGAAGATTGTTTTTCAATTTCGTAACGTTTTGAAACGGTGTCTGCAAACTGTTTTAATTTGGGACAGTCGAAAAGTTGGCGTTTGATAAAGAGTTAAGGTCTTGTTTTGGATCAATCTGAACACATTTAGTTTTTTCAATGCAAACGCGTATTTCTCAGCTCACGGAATACCTGAGTTGTTCCGATTGGTTTTGGATGTGAACTCCTCACAGACGCCGCTTTCGTGCAGGCGAATATTTCCTTTGACAGCAGGGCAAAGTTTCATCCTCTCGCATTAATTTTATTTTCTACAAGACCATTTCATCAATTATTCCGTGATTATCAGTTTGTGAATATACTTTGATCACTGGTTAAATGTTCTTCGTTGGCGATAAGACAGATAGATCACAGACTGATACCAAGATGGGTAACTCTTGTAACAACTATTTATTTGAATGAGTTACTTCCCTTAGACCGTTATCTCAAACCCTTCATCGCGACACAAACGAAATGATGGAATATTTCGCGTCTTAATCCTTTCCCAAACAATAACGACATTTGACCACTTTGTTGCAGACGACTTTAGAAAACATTGTGGGAAAAGGAGAAATTGCTCGTGACGGGAAAGGGTTAAGCAAATGAGCTATGTTACTATGTTCTGCTCATATTCGATGGAAGAAGGCCCCAATCTGTCCTGTCCGTAAGAACTTGTCAAGCCCGGTAGAACTATCGACATTATGTAACTCAGCCGGGATTAGTCCAGATTTCTGGTCTCGAACGCTAGTGCTATATTGACTGACGCCTTCGATGTAGCGAAGCACGATAACTGTCCACATGTTGTAAAAAATTTCGTTTACGACTCATTATTGAGACTATGCCGGGAGTCATCCGAATTAGAAGGAAGCCGAATGAACACTGTTTTGTCATTGTTGATATTAGCAAACATAGTGATGGACATGTATCTCTATCACCCTTCATATAACAGTTAACCGTTGGAATAACAGAAACCACCGTGACTAAATGAGCAGTCTCTTAAAACGACCAACTCGAGGGTTCAATGCAAGAATATAGTAAAAGCTTCACAAACATAGAGGACTTACTAGTAACGAGCAATTTCTCCTTTTCCCGCTGTTTTCTGCCCTATCAGAAGATTATTTTTCAATTTCATCACATTTTGAAATGTCGTCTGCAAACTCTTTCAATTTGGGACAGTGGAAATTTGGCGATTGGTAAAGGGTTAATCAATTTGATCATGTCCTAAACTAAAGGTGTTACGGTTAAGTCATTTTACAGATTCATCATTCTTAATGTTATCACAAAGATGTATCAAACGGGTGAAAACTATAACAAAGACAAAAAACGTAAATTTTATTCTTTTTATTGTAATTTTTTTCCTGACAAAGTGTTGCCTGATTTTAACAATCACAGCATTTTTATTTATTTTTTTTAAACTCATTTTGTATTGTAGCTGCACAACATTTTGTGCTCAACATTCAACGAGCCTGTCCCCCTTAGTCGCCCTTCTGCGATACTGCAATGCATAATAACAAAGATGGAACATAGAGTACCATTCATTCATATCAAATGCAAAGCTAAAAGTGTTCAAGAAAAGTGACCATACATCCTCCATCTGGCACGATATCCTATGCTGTGGTAACTATAATACTTGGCCTATACTGACGAATCTCAATAGTCTCCACATCATCAAATACAATAAACATGATTTTTCTAAAGAAAGGAAATTCAAATTCCTCCAATGAGAACCAGATGAGAGTATCCGTGCAATACTATAATAAAGGCTTCCTGAAGGTGAACAAATTACTTTAGTATTGTAATGAACTCACAAAGACTTGTGTTTTCCTCTTTAAATCCACGCATATAGGTTAAAGGATTTCAATGCTCAAAATGAGTGAAGCATCTAAATTCTAAAATGTGTCATTTCTTCTTTATTTTTAGCCAATATTGTGGGTACTTGTTAGAAATGCCCAATAGGTTTAATCTCAACAAGAAACCACAAAAAAAAGGATAAAGATATCCAACACGTCTACTTATCTCAACTTCAGTGTGTATATAGCCTTTAACTATCCTTAACACTTATCAAAGGGGGTGGCCGTTGGTTGAACGCCAATTTCATCACGCAGACATACAATGTTTTATTTTTTTTTTAAACTGTATATACATGTAATACTTTTTTTCTCATATTTTTAACTTGTTTTAACACATCTTTAATACAGCACATAATGGAAATATCTTACAAGAAAAAAACTCAATGTATGATGCAGTCCAGATTTATCCAGTATACATCAAAGTAAAAATCTCAATATTTGTTTTTTTAAAATGTTACAACATAAGGTAAAATCAAGGGTTCAGTGCAATACTATAGTAAGTACTTCATGTTTATGAACCACTTACTATAGTCTTGCATTGAACCCTAAAAATGTGCTTTTCATACTAAGTCTCAAAATTTCAGGATCAGTTCGCCTTTTATCTTTTAAATGATGCTTTCACTAAAAGCAAATAAAAAAATGATATTAAGTTTGAAACCACATCTATCCACCTCAAAATAAAGCCTTCTTTATAGCTGAACCATAATCATAACAAAAATCATAAAATCTGAACTGCCAATTACATATGAATCTAATGGAACACATGAGCGAATAATTAACATTTCTATGTACACTATTTACAAGTTTTATATACACTATATCACAAAATCAATCTTTATTCCCCCTTTCCCTGTCTAAATAATTGTACCACTCAGAAAGTGTTTGGCAATCATACAAGCTTATTGTTGATAAAGGATAATGCCCAAACAATTTTTGTAATGTCCAAGAAGAAAGGCATTTCAAAATTCATAAATCATTTCTTTTCAGGTAAATCTTCTTTGTTTCAAGATACCAATGGAGAGTTAAGGCCAGAAATGCACTATAATTTTTTCTATAAAAACAGAAAAAATGCCCAAGTTAAACAAATGGTTGGCTATCCTGAGATATTTGCAAAAGACAACATCAAAACCAAATGCAAACTATAAAATATTCATTAACACATAACTCATTGATTAACATTTGAATTCCTTAGCTTTTCTTCTTTTTGTATATGGGTTTTACATCACATCAACATCATTTCAGTTATGTAGTGATGCCCGACTCTTAATGATGGAGGAAGACCGAGCCCATACTCAACTGCCCACAAGGGCTGGTCAAGGCGGGTGGAACCATCCGCATTCCGTCAGTCAGTCAAGAGAGTGTCTATAATGAAAATCCATATCCCTCTCAGGATTTGAACCCAGGTGGAGAGGGGCCATGTGATTTCAAGTTCTGTACTCTAACCACTAGGCCACGAGGCCCCGAATTAGCTTTTCTTCAAAATGTTGTCTACTGCAATGCTATGTTTAGGAAAGAGCTGTCTAAAGTGGGTGAAACAAGATATCCATTTCACTTTTGCTTTTTTGATTCAATAAATAAAAAGAAAATTAATATATAACACAATAAGGAAGCAGTAAGGGCTAAATTATTTTGTTTTTAAATAAATGCGTAATTCCAAAATCATGTCAAGATTTAACAGAGGTAAATGCTATCTTTAATTCTTAATCCTTTGGGAAACCACACAAGAATGCAGAAATTAATTTGTTCAAAGGTTGTAACATATTTACTAAATAATTGTTCTTTGACATCTTAACATAACACATTTGATGAAATTACTTATTTACAGTGGTTTCCTTTTTCAATACAAATTGCAAAAACTGACAAACAAAATTCCAAAATTCATAAAGTTCACCCTTTTCCTTAATGTACTTGTCTCATGAACTTGAAAGATCCTGACAAATAACATCAGAAAAAGGGTTAAAAATCTCTAGAATCAAAGTACATGCTACAGATCAATATTGAAATCATTGTTCAAAAGGGGCAATTTACTGATTTGAGCTAACTTCCTATTACCAACAATAAATCAACTAAATAACTTCCAGTTCTGCCTTATTGTCAGCCAACCCACATCATCCTTAACCCTTTACTAAACATCGAATTTTCGACTGTCCCAAATTGAAAGAACTTGCAGACGACATTTCAAAACGTAAGGAAAATGAAAAATCTTGGGGTAGGGCATAAAACATTGTGGGAAAAAGAGAAATTGCTTGTTTAGATGAGCAATTTTTATCCTTTTCCCACAGCGTTTTCCAGAGTCGTCTGCAGCAAACTTGTCAAATGTCCTTAATGCTTGGTAATTGGTTAATCAGTTTGTGGGTGATTCATCATCATAAAAACTATGTTCCACCGAAGGAAACCACAGCTTTTTGCAATAAATACAAAGTTTCCTTACTGAGAACCATCAACGTTGATATTACGTTTCAAAAACATGCTCCTTCATCGAAAAACAGTTTCTATATCATAGATCAAATAAATGCAATATACACGGCAGGAGCTATCTATAACCTTTATCGAAATAAATCAACGAGTTTTCGAAAAAACAAGCATATACTCCTTTGAAAAATGCTTTCGAAAAAATATTAATGGTGCAAATCAAAGCTTAATATCAATACTGTATTCAAATCAGTATGAAAACAAATTATACAATGCCATGATATTAAACAAATACTGAAACGAAATTGGTGAGATTCTTTGTGAAAAAGGCCAATCTCTATCTAAAACCATTTTCCCTATCGTTTATACCCCAGTGCTTTTCTTGCAAAATCAGTTTATTGTAGCCTCAAAAAGGGGTGTTTTGTCCAATAACTCTACAGTATCGACATGGTATCATATCATAGTATGTTAGATATTCATTAGACTGTTCTAACAATGACAGTTTTGACTGAAGATCTACATAGTATGTTAGATATTCATTAGACTGTTCTAACAATGACAGTTTTGACTGAAGATCTACATAGTATGTTAGATATTCAGTAGACTGTTCTAACAATGACAGTTTTGACCGAAGATCTACATAGTATGTTAGATATTCAGTAGACTGTTCTAACAATGACAGTTTTGACCGAAGATCTACATAGTATGTTAGATATTCATTAGACTGTTCTAACAATGACAGTTTTGACTGAAGATCTACATAGTATGTTAGATATTCATTAGACTGTTCTAACAATGACAGTTTTGACTGAAGATCTACATAGTATGTTAGATATTCATTAGACTGTTTTAACAATGACAGTTTTGACTGAAGATCTACATAGTATGTTAGATATTCATTAGACTGTTCTAACAATGACAGTTTTGACTGAAGATCTACATAGTATGTTAGATATTCATTAGACTGTTCTAACAATGACAGTTTTGACTGAAGATCTACATAGTATGTTAGATATTCAGTAGACTGTTCTAACAATGACAGTTTTGACCGAAGATCTACATAGTATGTTAGATATTCAGTAGACTGTTCTAACAATGACAGTTTTGACCGAAGATCTACATAGTATGTTAGATATTCATTAGACTGTTCTAACAATGACAGTTTTGACTGAAGATCTACATAGTATGTTAGATATTCATTAGACTGTTCTAACAATGACAGTTTTGACTGAAGATCTACATAGTATGTTAGATATTCATTAGACTGTTTTAACAATGACAGTTTTGACTGAAGATCTACATAGTATGTTAGATATTCATTAGACTGTTCTAACAATGACAGTTTTGACTGAAGATCTACATAGTATGTTAGATATTCATTAGACTGTTTTAACAATGACAGTTTTGACTGAAGATCTACATAGTATGTACAATACTCAGTAGACATTTCCCATTATGACCCTCTCTTTTGATGATCCACATAACAGTGTAGTTGTCAATGCAACATCAATCATGTCCGTTAGAGCCATGGTTATTTCTCCCATTTACAAAGCTATAATATACTTATCAATTAAAACAAACCCATGGCTTAGTGCAATATCACTCTAAACAGAGGTGCATTAGTCTTGTTTCTTGTCAATGCCGTTTTAATAACTAAAACAATACTCTATGTTGTGTGCACACAAAAGAACTATCACAAAGACATTTCATATGAATACACAGATCTTAGAGTTTAGAAGAAATACTTGTGCTATCATTCAAAATCAGTCAAGCTTTTGCTATGAGGGCATATTGGGTTATTCAAACACCATAATCCTATTACTGCTAAACAAACCCTATACTGTGGTTACTTATTAGAACCGTCTCAATAAGATGATTCTAGTGAGTAAACACAACATAGGGATAAGAGAGGTAATTAAGAATATATCTAGGTCAACACCTTTCTTATTTTGACTTGTGGAAGTACACCCCTTATCAGGATCTCTGTACAAACTCATGGGTGAAAGTTGAAGAATTTCAAAAACCTGAAATCTGTAGTTCAATATCCTGAAAAGGCATGTTTGCTATAGCATTATATAGCGACAAAAAGTCTCAAAAACCTGAAATTCAGGAACAATCCTGAACACTTTCACTCATGCAAACTCTTCACAAGAAGCAAAGGGACTCGATACAGTTTTGCACTGCAACCTTCGAAATATGGCCTTTTCTGTGACTAGCCCTGTCTTTTGACTATATCAGGACGCTCTGCCTTAGCAGCATGGTTTTCGAGCTGTCCTGCTGTACATAAACACTCTCGCGATTAAATCACCAATCAGCTTTTGTCCTTCTTGTAGCACTGGTATGCGTAAATCACAAGTTCGTAGGTGGCCATCATAGTTGCTGTGTTGGGGATCTGTCGTACAAGCTGCGTCGCCAGGCCCCTGTACAACCCCCGATGGCCCTCTTCCTTGTAGACTAGAAGCAGGGTTTGGAAGAATGACTTGTATTTGTTACCTTCCTCCCTTAACCTTGTTCTGACCACCTCTGGAATGGTAAAAAGAAAACTGTGTTAAATTTCTAAGACCTGTTTCTGCAGACAAGAACTTGTGATTCAAATTGAAAGAAACAGGAGATTGGTATAATTTGCCAAAAAATGTATATTGGCCATTATATTATATTGTGTTGCAGCTGTCGTGACAAAAAGATAAATCGCTCATAAGCAATTCATTATTTTGCCATAGCTGATTCAAGATTTTGAATATAAATGTGTTAAAAACTATTTTAAAATACTCAAGTTTTAGCTTAGAATGCATGAACAAGAGAACTGATAATGCAATAAAAGTGTGCTTTTTAATAGGGTTTACAACAATGTCAACATTTTTCAGCAAAAACACTTTTTTCCTTTACCTTTAATTTACCAAAACTAGGCAAGGACTCTTGGTTGCATTGCAAAAGGACACTCCAAAGCAAACAGGAGCTCTTGCTGGGCTTGAACCTGCCCCAGGGACCTAACTATGGGCCATTCAGGAACCCTGCTTTTTCTTTAAACTTTTAGTTCATATGGGTTAAATCAGGGATCTCTCTGGCTTAAATTTTCTTTGCGCCAACACTTGCGCCAAATTGAAAAAGTTGGAGCCAAATCAAAACAAGAGGGCCATAATGGCCCTTTATCGCTCACCTGAGTTCTGTTTGAAAAAGAGGTATATTTAAGACAGAGTGGTTGGTATGTTTCAAACTCTTCTAAGTGCTAATTGCATTGAATACTCTAAGCCAATGCTCTTGCTTGTTAACATTTTTTTATATTGACCCCACATGACCCAGTTTCAAACTTGGCCAACATTTTTATTGAGACAATCATTCTGACCAACTTTCATCAAAATTGGACCATAAATGTGGCCTCTAGAGTGTTCACAAGCTTTTTAAATTATTTGACCTAGTGACCTAGTTTTTGACCCCACGTGAACCAGTTTCAAACTTGGCTAAGATTTCATTAAGACCATCATTCTGATGAACTTTCATCAAAATTGGAACATAAATGTGGCCTCTAGAGTGTTCACAAACTTTTTAAATTATTTGACCTAGTGACCTAGTTTTTGACCCCACATGACCCAGTTTCGAACTTGGCCAAGATTTTATTGAGACAATCATTCTGACCAATTTTGATAAAAATTGGACCATAATTGTGGTCTCTAGAGTGTTCACAAGCTTTTTAAATTATTTGACCTAGTGACCTAGTTATTGACCCCACATGACCCAGTTTCGAACTTGGCCAAGATTTTATTGAGACAATCATTCTGACCAACTTTCATCAAAATTGGACCATAAATGTGGCCTCTAGAGTGTTCACAAACTTCTTAAATTATTTGACCTAGTGACCTAGTTTTTGACCCCAAATGACCCAGTTTCGAACTTGGCCAAGATTTTATTGAGACAATCATTCTGACCAACTTTCATCAAAATTGGACCAAAAATGTGGCCTCTAGAGTGTTCACAAACTTTTTAAATTATTTGACCTAGTGACCTAGTTTTTGACCCCACATGACCCAGTTTCGAACTTGGCCAAGATTTTATTGAGACAATCATTGTGACCAATTTTGATAAAAATTGGATCATAAATGTAGCCTCTAGAGTGTTCACAAGCAATTGTTGACACACGCACGACGCACGCACGGACGACGGACATCTCGGTATCACAAAAGCTCACCTTGAGCACTACGTGCTCAGGTGAGCTAAAAATTGGAGCCAAATTCAATAATTTGGAGCCAAAATAGTCTTTTGTAGAAGGGGGAATCCTTCATCAGGGTCACCTACGGTTCTAAAGAGCTAGGTTCTCAAGTGTTCGTTTGTTCTATCTATTTCTATGTGCTGTTTTCATTAGGTTCTATGGATTAAATCCTCTCTCACACTCAACATTTGAAACAGGACATAGCAGAAACATGACTTTCACCTTTGCGTCATATTATAACCAACTATTTCCTGTCTTCCAGGACTCCTTGTCAGATGTTTATTTGATTTTTAGTGGGAGGCATATTCATTGAGAAGATCGATTTATAGTCACTCTTGTGTTGGATCAGAATTAAGTGTCACTTAAAATCGCGGATTTTATATACCAAAACTTCGGTGCATAAAAGAGTTTCATTTATTTGTCAATCAACAAAACTGATTTCGTCGATGTTTGATGTCAACTTCTTTAAAAGGAGCGCTAGGGCAAACATTGTGATTGAAAAGCAATTAAAGAAATCAAAGTCATAATTTCCATATAATTGAAGTTGTAAGGCTGGCGAATGACTAAATGGTGTACACAAGAAAGTGTCACCTTCAACAAACTTGACAATCAACAGATAATGAATTGAACAAGTGTGAAAACAGGATTATCCCGTATCGGAAATCGCATTTGATAAACAAGCTGGTTCCCGAGTTCTAATTCAAAGTACTGCGATTACGGGAACCATCGATACATGGTTCTCGGCTCTACAGTAAAAACAAATCGATATTGACTCGAGATCGGCAACCATGCGGTAAACAAACATCAAATTCTCGCGGAAAAAAGTCGGCGCCAGGCACTTTCGCCAAATTTGTTTTTCTTGCGCCAATTTCTTGATTTTGTCGCCAATGGCGCCATTTGCGAAGGCCAGCGTGAACCCTGGTTAAATGCTGTGTCAACAATTTTCAGTTATAGTATCGATTTCCTGGATTCATCAGTACTAGGTTAGGGTTCAAAAGTGTTTTGCCAAAGGACACTTAATCAAAACGAAGGTATTGTTAGGGCTCAAAACCAGGACCCCACCTCCCCAGTTCTAAGACTGCCACAGTCACCACTATACCAAGCAGGAGCCTTACCTAAGAACTGCTTTCGACGAAAATACAATACAATACAAAACAATAAACATCTGTAACCAACATCCCACTCACCATGAGGATAAGCTATACAAGTTGCAGTAGTCTTTGAGATAGCTGCAGCCAGCATAAACTTGAGGAAATCTGTCCCAGACCTCTCTCCCTCTTGGTTAGACTGACCCCTGGCCAATAGCTGGGCTTTCACCGCCTCGTATATCACAAAATGGATGACTGTTTCCGAGACTCCCACATAAGACGCTGACAGTCCCTTGTAGAAGCCCTTAACACCTTTGGAATTGTAGATATCTTTGATGCATTGTTTCACAGTAAGGCTGTTGTTTTGTCTGAAAAATAGGTGAAGTGTCAAATTAAGGTTTAATTCTTAATTTTTCCATTTAAAATACATGTATGATTTGATGCATATGCAGCAATCAACACTAAACTGAGGAAAACATTGTGACAGACTTAGAAATCCCTCAACAAGGGAAGTTTCTCCTTTTGTCTTTTCCGTTTCTACCTAAATTCGCATTGAAATTCATTTTGTCAGAATGGCCTTTAAAATAAAAAAAAGATTAAAAAAAGAGATTTGTTCATGCTACTCAATTGTCCTAAGCTAATGCTTTCAATAAGGACGGGTCCCACAATCCTGTACCAGTAAATGGGTTAAGCTGCATCTTAGAGGTCAGTATTAATGTTACATTAGAAAAAAATAATCCATGGATCTATTAGTAAGCAATCCACAAAAGAGCCTATTCCAATAGGTAACATCTTTATTGTTTATATAAACCCTATACTGTTGGTGCTCATAAGAATCATCTCATCGAGACCATTTTAATGAGCACTCACAGTATTGGTCAAATTATTTTGGAAACACTGTGTCCTCCTGCTTAAAATGCCCCCTTCACTAGGCCACTGACATGCATTAATGCATTGTTCCCGACATAAATTGATCTAGTCACCAGCTGTAAAGTTCTACATGGTTTATAGTTGGCTCTGATTTACAAATATTTCTATAAATAACACACAATGCTAAGAATAGACTATGATTTTCTGTATATTGGCTCAGACAAGTTGCATAATTGGTATTTTTTGGATATCATGAAATAACTTTCTTTAGATATAAAGTAACAGAATGCAGATGAATGCATTAACCAGTAGTTATCATAGCATGTTTACTTTTTGCAACAATGCTGCTCATCAATGCAAGTAAAATCAGTTTCATACAAGCAATCAGGCACCTTGGATAACTTCAGGGAATAAGTATGAATGTCTGTCGCTGTGCGAAATTGGGTTTAATATGACAACAGAAGTTAAGCTCGGGTGGTTATTCCATTTGCAAACTTCTTTAAAGACTCTCTTAATGTTGTTGGTACTCAATAGAATTGTCATCTACCAACAAAAAAGGGTGTATCTGATAGTTTTATCGAATAGTGCAAGTAACCCTGATTATTGCCTTATCTAGGTCAGTGAATCTCGTGTAATCATAACAACCTCTCCTTTGTGACTAATTTATGCGAAGATAATCAACCATCTGTGAAAAAACATGTACAGCACTAAACAGTAATATTTGCTTGAATGCGACACCTGACAGGCCAGTGATTCAGATGTAGAGCATAACGAGGGTTCAATGCAAGACTATAGTACGTGCTTTAAGTTTATGAAGCACTTAATATAGTCTTGCATTGAACCCTCCATTACCAAGTCCTCATATTGACACTGTGGTCACTCATTTACTTGTATAGTTATCTTAAATCAAACATTTATAATTGTTTTATGATGTTGATTACCAATATCAACATTTTTCCAGTAATATCCCACCAGAGACATTTAAGTTATTTATGCTTTATTTGTAAAATACTGTAAAAAAATATATATTGCGTAGTACTAGGCTAGGAGGAAAGTGTCTTGACCTAAGACACCCATCAATGAAGTAATTAATACAAAAGAAAATCAAATAAGGGATAACCTCTCTCATTACACTTCAGCTAACAGCTTCACAATTGCAGAGCCCTTGTATATGTATGAAGGAATGTATACAAACACCAGACTTTCACACAACCATGTTGTCTCACACCAACATTACATGGCATAAGGTTAGAGAACTTTTCCATCAGCCAACCCCCCCCCCCTCCCCACCTACAGACTATGTCAGTGTGTTCATAATTACCTGTACTATGGACAGTGGTTATGGTGATGATGAGCTAAGCATACATTCCTATGTAACATTCTTTTTCTACTTGTTACCTCATGACTGAAACACTTGTTCCAGGGGCCCATAACTTCATGACAAAGACCTTTAAGCACTAACAGCAGATAGTCATCTCAATAGCTTCGGATGTAGCCACATTAAACCCTTGACTTCATGTAACTCATTAAAAAAAACTTTTGTTGGAATAAGAGGAATTATTCAAACAAACATTTGCTTCTTAATCAATGGTGGCTTTTCCAACCAAGGACTTTCTTATAATGCATCAAGATTGGTATTGGTAATGTAACCTCTGTAAATATGGTATGATCGAATCAAATTTAAAATACAAATGGGTTTATATCACATCAACAATTTTTCCTTTATGTTGCAATGTTAGGCCCATAATTGTGTAGAAAGACCCCAATTGAAGGCTGGTAAAGCCAGAGAGAAACATTAGCATTCCAAAAGTCAGCAAGGAGACTAGCTCTCATGAAATCCAACTGCCGTCACCGTCATTTGAACCCATGCAGAAAGGGGCCACTTGGTTCGATTAAGTCTGTTGTGTTGTAAACCCATGCAGAAAGGGGCCACTTGGTTCGATTAAGTCTGTTGTGTTGTAAAGAGTGAACCCATTACCAAAAAATGGCGGCATTTAACCACTTAGTTGCAGACGACTCTGGAAAACATTGTGGGAAAAGGAGAAATTGCTCAATAAGAGCAATTTCTCCTTTTCTGACAAGGTTTAGTGCCCTATCAGAAGGTTATTTTCCAATTTCACCACATTTTGAGATGTTGTCTGCAAACTCTTTCAATTTGTGACAGTCGAAAATATGTGGTTTGGGAAAGGGTTAATCGGTCCTTATCTCTCAAACACAAGATAAAACTTGACTGAACATTCATTTATATTGCAAATGTCATTTATCTTTCCCTTTTATATAGGTCAAAATATGAGGATGAAATATTTTGAAAAAGAGAGATTTAAGCATTTCATTTTTCATACATTGCCCTTTTCAACAAAATTCTTCTTGTCTATGCTCTTTTCCTCTCATTCATTTTCCCTTTGAAACCAAGTTTTATATGATGTTAAAATTAAAACCCTTCTGCAGAAAAGTCATGATTTAAGTATAAGCGGACCAAATTAAATATGTTATCAGATTGCACCAGTCAAGAGACTTAAGTGTGTCAAACTTTACTCATTCCCTCATATAAGGTCGAAAGTACAACAATAATGCCAGTTGAAAAAGTATACAGAGTTGAAACAATGTATTCTGAGTTGAAACAATGTATACTGAGTTGAAAACAAAGCATACGGAGTTGAAAACAAAGCATACAGAGTTGAAACAATGTATACTGAGTTGAAAACAAAGCATACTGAGTTGAAAACATAGTGACAAATCGAAAAACAGCTCATTATGATAGATCTGAAATCTCAGAATTGACAATTTCCTTTTTCCATAATCTTTCCCATGCCTACAATCATCTTGTCGTTGCTCATTTGAATGTGAATAAATCATTGAGAGCAAAATTAATAACCTTAATTGTGCTTAATTATTCAACCTAAATTATTCAACCTAATAAATCAACTTCAAGGTTAAAAAACATAAAACTCTTTTCCATCCTATCAATCAAACTGACAACATTATATAATTTGGTAATCAGGACAGTTCAGACAATCCCTTTTTCAATTGTTAAATATCTCAATCCAACCAAGTGACCCTACCCTTTTTATGACATGGCTTTTTGTTTGTATCGTGTTAAACTCTGTATCAACAATCTTATAGTTATGTAACAGCTTTCCTGGTTCAACCAGAACTAGGCTACAGCTCTGATGAGACTTTCCACAGGTCACTCCCACTAAGCCAGAGAAGTTGGTGAGGATCAAACCTGGGACCCCCGAGGTAAAGCACAGCCAATTCAACCAGGACCCTTTGTGACATTGCTTTGACTTTTTTCATTGATATGATTTTAACATTTTACAAGTTCAATTCCATGTCAAGTCCTCTACTTCCAAAGTCTCAACTGGAAAATTTAGGAATAAGGAAAGGGCTACAAAGGGAATTAGCTGCTAAGAACCTTTGTACAGTGCGGGTAAACTTTGCCAATTTACATGTCTTTTCCACCTGACCCCAAATTCCAGTTTTCACCATCAAGGTGTTAATGACGTATAATGTCACATGACATCATAAAGAAAGGTTTTGAAGCTTGGTAATTCTTACAGTCTCTCAGCCTCATCACTCAGGCTGATTAAGAAAACAGACTTACAGAGATGTTTGTCTAGAAAGCCAGGTGAGAAATTGTTGGAATAAGAGGATCATAGGTCATTGACTGCATCGACCCTTTCTCTCTATATATAGTATGGAATTATGGGACTGGCTCTAATTGAAAGTGTTTTATTATCTTTAATTAAGGGTTCAATGCAAGACCATAGTAAGTGCTTCATGTTTATGAAGCACTTACTATAGTATTGCATTGAACCCTCACAATGTATTAAAAAATTTAGGTTTGTTACTGCCCAAAGGAAAAAAACAGCTCAATCATTCTATTGGTTGAGGGGAGCCGTAAGACTGGTTAGTTTTTTGTCTCAATAAAAGCATTGGATAAATGTCAGTATAAAGAGAATGCAAAGCAACTGGTGTGTTGCCATCTTTATGAATGCAGGGTAATAAGAAAGGTTAACCAAAGGCATGTTCACATGTGTGCTGTAAACCTTATGAATTTGAGAGTTCTTTTTTTTATATGGGTTTTACATCACATCAACATTATTTCAGTTATGTAATGATGCCCAACTCTATGTGATGGAGGAAGTACTCCCATACTCAACTGCCCATAAGGGCTGGTCAAGGCGGGTAGAACCATCGGCATTCCGTAAGTCAGTCGGGAGACTGCCTTTCATGAAAATCCATATCCCTCTTAGGATTTGGACCCACGCAATTCGAGGGTTCGATGCAAGACTATAGTAGGTGCTTTGTGAAGCACTTACATTAGTCTTGCACTGACCCCTTTTATAAACAGTTTTCACGAGCCAAATTTTATTTTGGTAGGTTAAAATTTCGAACTATTCTAAACAATTTTTCAATCATATTGTGACAGTCAGTGCACCTAGTCATGCTCATGTCTTTACCAGAAGTCCAATAGAGTGATTTATTATTTCAAAGCTGCTCTCCCAAATTAACATACAATTCTGTGGTGACAATTATATCATGCCACACTGACTTTATTGAATGTCTGAAAAAAATTAAAGGCTGAGCCAGGTGGTAAATAAAGAGGTTTAAACATCAGTTGATAACAATGATTAATTGCCCCATATCAATCAAAGTTGCATTTAACCCTTTCCCAAACAATAACGACATTTGACTACTTTGTTGCAGACGACTTTAGAAAACATCGTAATGAGCAATTTTTCCTTTTCCCACAATGTTTTCTGCCCTATCAGAAGATTATCTTCCAATTTCATCACATTTTGAAATGTCGACTGCAAATTCTTTCAATTTGGAACAGTCGAAAATTTGTTGTTTGGGAAAGGGTTAAAGATAGTATTCATTTTTTTACAGGAATACTTCAAAGATTTGGTGCCTCACTTCTGACTGTGTCAAGCTAAGATCTCAACCAAAGTACAGATAGAGTGGAAACTTACAGCTCTTGACATTACATACACCAGTTGGCTTCCTGCCATTATGGAGATAACAGAGAACAACTAACTTATGGATACCTTCCAGTATGACATTTGTTTAGTTAATGCCATAAGAATATTCCAGAATGCAGACATCTTGGAACGGTAACTTAGGTGTTGCATTAATCATTAGAAACATTTTGACAAAAGGAAAATTTGCTCTTCATTAGCAAGTTCTTTTGTCATTATATGTTCAGGGAAATTATTTTAATATGGACATTTTGAGGAGAATCAAAATTTTGATTAAAAGGGAAAGGGATATAGCGTTTGGAAAAACAGTAAATATTCTGGCATCTTTAGAAGAAAACATAGTGTTCAATGCAAGAATATAGTAAGTGCCTATTGATAGGATATCCTTACTGTATAATATGTCTCTTCGAAAAAACACAGATGCAAAACTTCAAGGTTACCTTTAGGCTTAGTGCTTTCCCAAACAACAAACTTTCGACTGTCCCAAATTGAAAGAGTTTGCAGACGACACTTCAAAATGTGATGAAATTGAAAAATATTTTCCAGATAGAGCAGAAAACCTTGTGGGAAAAGGAAAAATTGCTTGTTACGAGCAATTTCTCCTTTTCCCACAATGTTTTCAAAAGTCGTCTGCAACAAAGTGGTCAAATGTCGTTATTGTTTGGGAAAGGGTTAAGACACATTTGAGACATAGCCATCAACATGGTTGCTTATACTGTCTGCTGTTGATAATTTCTGAAAATGCTTCCCAAGGTTTAAGAGAACCAAGAAAGGACCAGTCCTCACATTAGAGTAACAATCTTTCCCACCAGGATTTGACTCCGTACTGAGATGGGCCATGTGATGTCAAGTTTGGTACTCTAACCACTAGGCAAGTACGCCACAAAGAGAACAAGGAAAAAGGGGACTTTGCTGTGAAATTATTGCTGGTCACGCAAAACTGGAAAACAAATCAATGGGAAGTTTTTGTCATTGCGGACTTCAATGCAGTTTAGAAAAATTTCCGATGAAGCATGTTGACAGTAAATATACATATGCTATTTGGCATTTTGAACCAGGACTATGTGTAACTGACTTTCCTTCTATAATGCTTCCCTAAGCTGCCAAGAATGTGCCATGACAAAGGTGTTAGTTTAGTTGAGCTATTATAGAAATGAGTGAATTACTTACTTCTGGTCTAGCTGTACGCGAGTTTTCACAAACCAGATGGGATTGGTGGCTGTACACGCTGTCACACCTGAAACAGATGGATAGACATTTCATTAAGGATGTTCATGTAGTAGACCAACATTGTTTAATACTGGACCAACATAGTTATACTGGACCAACATAGTTATACTGGACCAACATAGTTATACTGGACCAACAGAGTTATACTGGACCAACATAGTTATACTGGACCAACATAGTTATACTGGACCAACATAGTTATACTGGTTATACTGGACCAACATAGTTATACTGGACCAACATAGTTATGCTGGACCAACATAGTTATACTGGACCAACATAGTTATACTGGACCAACATAGTTATACTGGACCAACAGAGTTATACTGGACCAACATAGTTATACTGGACCAACATAGTTATACTGGACCAACATAGTTATACTGGACCAACATAGACCAACATAGTTATACTGGACCAACATAGTTATACTGGACCAACATAGTTATACTGGTCCAACATAGTTATACTGGCGACACAGGAGAACGCCCAGCCACATGCTCCTAAAATGGTCGAATACACGCAGTAGGTCCTAAAATGGCCTAATCTCCTGGAGGAATAACTCTTCATCTTTATATATACTAGCAGGTTTCCCTCCACACAGAAGCATGGCAGGTAAGTTTAAGTTCATAGTGAAAAAAGAAAAATGTTTCTCTTCAAGTGTTTTTTCTAACACTTGTAAGGTTTAATGCAGACACTACACAAAGAACATCACACACTGATCACAAATCATGTTTCCTGGGTAATCTACCAGTGCCAGCAAAAAAAAAAAACATTCCTTGAGAAGGACACTTTTCACTGAAATATTGGCTGGACCATGGATCCAACCTGTCAAGTCAAGGTTCCAATCCCTAGTTAATGCAAAATGTACGCTTGGTTACGTTTGAAATATCAGTGACTGCAGACTTTTTGTCGAATAAATAATTCAAATTCAGATAATGGTTTTTCAAGCAAACCTATGACATTCTAGCAGTACAAGGTTAGGAATCTAAACCAAATATGGTATTCATGGTCATGACAGTTCATTTTTTATTGGAATAATTTGAATATTAACACAGTTATTTCATTGGGAGAAAGTCTTTGCATGCAAAAAGTCAAGATTTTGTATCGCATCATTTCATCAATAATCCAATTTCTTAATGTCAACTCTCAACAATATTAACTTTTCAAGGCATCTCAGTTTATAAGAGTATTAATGAAATAATTAACAATTAAACAAATGAACTTGGAAATAACTTTGGCGTAACAGCAGGAATCTCACACTATCAGCCTCAACATCAACTACATATTTATTTTTTCGGACCGGGTATATGGTATTTGAATAAATATTTAAGTGTAGGGGTTTAAATTAACCAAGATTTAATTACTGGAAATCCACTTTGATGATTCTACTATGTTTAATTATTGACATGGTCTCAATGAATATGGTACCTAATTTTTGGTATTTAAAACAATTAACGGTCAGTTTTTTAAAGGGTCAGACACAAATGACTTTCTTTCTATATCCTAAAATAATGTTTAGTGTCTATATTTCTGCGTTTTGTTTTGTTAAAAATGGTATACAAAAAATAAATTTATCAAAATTAATGTTCTATTTAACACAATGTCAATGAACATGTACAATTTTCACAATCAATATTGTTTAAAAGGAAAAGATTTAAACAAATACCTACACTACAGGTAGCAGAGTTTAAAAAAATGTGTTTTAATTTCTGGGTTGTTGAAAAATTTAATTCACATATAAATTCATCATAAAACCTGTTTGATATACATGCTATGTTAAGTTGACAGATGCTTCTTTTATTTGTATGTACATATATAATGAACTATGTTTATTGCGTCCAAACTCATGGCACAGGAACTAAATAGGCAAGATATGAACTAAACCAGTACATAAATAAAGGTGTCAGAAGCATAATGGAAAAAAAAATGCAATTAGCAAATTTTCCTGTTGGCACAATAATTTCCAATATGTCTGATGCAACTACATAAAGTTGTAATCATTGAAGAACATAGCTAAAGAGGAATATCAATGGGGAATTAATTAATCTAAGAAAACAAAGGAGATGGCTTTAAAGCTTTTCCTTTTTAATTTCCTAGCTTGCCAGATAACGGATATTACTCGCAATGATTGTGATGCATTACGGATAAAAACAGAAGCCTTATAGATTCATCTTTCTCGATATTTCAATAACAATATCATCTATTTGGACAAACAGAAACCTCACAAATGACATCCTTAAACTAGTTCAACACAATAACAAATACCAGGCTCTCGTCATTCTTCACTGCGGACAAGTTTTTTTTCATTTCTAAGTTAAGGTTTTAATATAGCATCAACAATTTTTCATTTAAATTGCCATGCCTGTTTTGTTCATATTGGACCCTTCACAGCAGACAAACTTTAAAGGGAAATAAATTGTTAAAAGGAAATAACTCATAATAGTCATCTTTCTAGTCTATTTTCTTATATATATACATCTTTTTTAAAAATTCATTTTATATGAGTAGTTCCTAATTATATCAACAAAGACAACTTAAATATCTGAAGATGTATAAGATCTTGATAAGGGTAGATTTAGTTTAATGTTTGATATTTTCATTTTACATGTACAAATGTTTCTGGCATGGATATATGGGAATGGCGTATATGGAAAATGGTTATATGTATCACATGGGTAAGTTATGTAAATACCATGGTTAATGGTGAACGCGCAACTAATATCATTTAGTGTAATTAGAAATGAAAATAGATTGGACACACAAGGGAGCCTTGTAAATGAAAAAATCTGGTTTCCATTGAAGATGACTGAATTAACATACTATTCTGTTTCAAGACATCATCCAAACATTTGATAAAACAAGCAACAGGAAATTTTATGGCCATACAGTTTTGTCTTTAAATAAGCTTAACAGAATAGCAAAATTCATGACATCGTAACAACAAGCAAATTTTCTCTTCATTAGCAAACTTTATATTTAATTTCGTGGTATCAATGTTTTCAAATTATCCACAGAGATATTTTAAAGCCACCTTTTAATTGCAAATGTTAATGAAAAATTTATGCTGCAGGCAATGCCGATAAAACTTAAAACACATAATTGCTACCCTTGCTTGGGAAATTGTAATGTTTCCCATGCTTAGGAAAAAACAAAATTAATTGTAGAGAAACAAAAACATTTCTTTTTGCTTTTCAAATTATTTACAAAAATTACTGCCAAGGCAAAGTTCTATTAACTATACCTTAACCGTTTGATGGTAAATTGTTGCAAGAAAACAATTTCTTGCTTAAAGCTAGCAGGAAAACGCCAGTCATGAGACGATGATCAGCCAATCGCGTTATCTGAAAAGAAGTTCCTTTGAAGCAAAACTTTCCAAACACTTCCTGCAAGGGTCACAAAACATGTCAACATAGGAATTTATAACAAACAATTTGGACAAGCAAATTTATAAGAGGCATAACTAAGGTGAAATGTGTTCTGATTATAATAATATGATATATATAACTAGATGATGAAGAGAAAGAATATTTGTCTTGTAACAATGTCCAGTTTGAGCAACTAGTTATCAAACATACTTTCCTTCTTTTACAATGTTTTAGTTGCCAAATACTCCAGAAAGTTGTTGATAAAAGTCATCTTTATTTCGGAGAAGGGTTAACTCTGTATAGATAAACAAACTTAGGGTTCAGAGCAAGACTAAATTAAGCGCTTCATGATTGTGAAGGGCTTATTATAATCTTGCATAGAATCCTCAAATAGGAAGCTGCACTTTGGTCTAAATAAAGGCATCAAGCAAACATGTAAGTTGGGAGCAATGCCACATGATCCTATAGATGTTCAGACTTATTCAAGATGATTCCCTATGTGGTTGGTGTTCAATGCCACATGATCCTATAGATGTTCAGACTTATTCAAGATGATTCCCTATGTGGTTGGTGTTCAATGCCACATGATCCGATAGATGTTCAGACTTATTCAAGATGATTCCCTATGTGGTTGGTGTTCATTAGAGTCACCACAACAAGATGATGCTGATGAGTACCATGCTATAGGGCTTAGAGATAATGTGATGAAGTATGTCCAGGGGCCCGTTTTACTAAACAACTTACGGAAAATGTTTGCGTAAGTCATAATTGATTAACATAGATAATATCTTCAATGAAAGTACAATATTGCAATGTGACACGTCATTGGAAGCGTCTCGGAGAGACGATTCCAATGATGTGTTACTTTGCAATATTGCTTTGCCAAATATTGAAATAAAAGGACTTGTTGTTGACATTTTCCCCCTTTATTTGGACATTGGAATGATACAGACTTTGCCACTACATTTGAAGCAAATAACTTCAAATTGTAATGAGTTATTGATGACATGTTTTTCAAACCAAATGAAACATTACACTAAAATATGTCATATTTCATGTTTTTCATTCCTTTAATGCATTGAGTTAAGAACAATCAACCAAAGCAAATAAAAGACAGTAACAAGTCACTACTATCAGAGAAACTCAAAGGTTTCTGACAGCTTTGATGAACTTTGTGTGCTAAACAATCTTTTTAGAATAACAATTCCCTTGTTATTCTAAATTTGTTACTTTAGTCTGTGAACACTTGACTGGCATTCTTACTGAAGTCATGGCAAAAACACTATAATGTACATTGTATGTCGATAACCTGAATCATCATGACCAGTGGCAAGAGTATATCTTAAAGATTATTGTTCTACTTAAGAGGTTGATCTCAAAAGAAATTACATTTTTCTATTAGAATACATATTAATTCACTGTATGCACACATCAAGGAAAGAATTACAGTCTGATTTTGCTTACAATTACTATCCTTCAGTGCACATCATATAACAGAACAGCTGCTGTGCAGTTTTGAACAGATTAATTTTTTACTTCTAAATTTTCTCACATATGTGAACAAGCACCTTTAAAACTCCATTCAAAAAGAATAGAAAGTCTAGCTCATCCAGGTCATGAATTAAATGGCAAACATGGTCTTCTGAATAAAAAGTACCATCAATTAATATGATGCCAACCTTGGGTAATGGGAATTGAACAAGAACCTGTATTATATGTTTGACTTGTTATCGAAATGGAAAGAAAAAATAAGAAAGATGCATTTATTTAAGTATCAGGATGTTCATCAAAAACTGTCTGTCTGACCAAAATGACACTAGGAATTGAATACTGGTGGGTTAGGAAGTGGAAGTAAAAACAGTTGTATTTCTGTTAGTTTATAACCATTTCACTGATTTTTAGATCCTTCTGCCACAAGATGAAAAAGCAGTCCTTTTGAGAAATGGTCTGTTGGGCACACTACCTACTAGGTGTATTGTTCAAATTGTTTGGCCTTTGTACTCATACATATTATAATATTACATGTGTCAAAGTAAGGTATTCAATGAGGTTAATTGATCTACATGTATGTTTGTTGACAAGATAAGGTACATTTTTAAAACAACTTATTTGGCATTCTTTTCAAAATAGTAGTTGAAAGTTAATGTAGCCATGATATATATTTATTAAGAGGTTTAATACATGTACATGAGTGAAGTTTTGTTGGATCATATCCCAATTCTTAAAGGATTGCTTCAAGGCGACAGATCCAATTTAAAAATAAAGCCATTGATATTTTTTGAATGGTTATAAGGTCATATTCACACCGGATCAATCTGGTTACAATCATTTTATATATTGAGTTACAAATCCAATTCAAAAGCATAAAGTATGTTTTATAAAAGGTATGGTCTAAATTGTACTACTTTTTGGGTTGTCTCCAATAAGCTGTATAATTATGATTACATTTATGGAATGTTGCAAACTTATTGTGCAAATGTGGCTTTTCTTTTGTGTAATTTGAAACTTTTCCTGGCACATTTTATACATTTTTGTTCATGTTATGTAACTTATGAGTTCCTGAAAATCCTTTTATTTTTGTAAGTTTTTATATTCAATTAACCCCAGCCAACAATTATTGCTACCAAAATACAAAATGCAAGATAAGTCCCTATCATTATAAAAGTTGCTGCTAATGAATGTCCAGGTAAACTTACCCATTAGTTAAAATTTGAGGTTTACATAAGTATTTATGATGTACATACATGACATTGTTTGACAAGGTCAATGTCACCAAAGATTACTTATATAACTTATGTATACCCTAACTGTAAGTGTTAGAGTATTAACAAAGCATGAAATATGTGGCTGACCAAAAAAGAAGACATCAAACAACATTATTATGAGATAAAACCACATAAACCTAGTAATATTGGTTAGTAACAATTATGACAAATGGATAAATTGCTCATTAGGATCCATATTTCTTATGGTCACTGTGGTTGTTGAAATCTTTCCAAGCAGATATCGAAAATTGAGGCATTGTAGAGTGAAGAGTAAACCCAAAATTCTATAAACCTTAGAAACTAAGTGGTATTGGTCTTTTGTCTTTATTCATTTTTTTTTCGTTTGGCATGTTCATACCTTGCATAGTCTCTTATTGTTCAGTTATATTATAATGCCCCCCTCATTATGAAAGGATGACTTACGTTTACTGTCTGCAAGAGCTTATCAGAATATTAGAACATTTGCCATTCGCTTACTCAGGCAGGTTACATCTCATGTTAATTCATATTAATAACTATCCTACAATCCTGTTCAGTTTATTAGCCATTGGACCAGAGTGGCCTTTAATTGATAAAAAACAAGGTCAGTTTTGCGCAATGCTTATGGTGATTTTCTATACAAGAAATCCCCAGAGGAGTTATTACTTAGGATTTTTGGAAAAGTGAAATGTGTATAGAAATTTTCAATTGAGAACATGCCTAAAATAGGCCTGGTCAGTTACATAACCTGAACCTTATGTGTGTTAAAAAATCTAGGGGAAGTATCAATCTATGCTCATATGCAAGTATATAAGATTAAGAATACACCCCATTGAATGTTAGGGTTATGAAATTATTTACAAAACCAAACCAAAACATTAGATGACCTTTCCCATAGTTTAATGACCCAGTCAGTGTTGACATAAATGGTGTAGTGGATATATAATACTATTGCCTAGTGGTGGTAAAATTCCAATAATGAATCTAGGCCATTATAAGGACTTGGGTTAATACGACTGTACGTGTAAAAATCAATCCTGGTATTTGGATAATAACCCAAAACATTATCAAGGGTTAAATGCAAGATTAAAGAAGGTCCTTTAATAAGATGAAGGATTTGTTTTGGTCTTGTGCTGAAACTCCAGTGTGTATTATCGAGGGTTCAATGGAAAATAACAGTAAGCCTATCACAAATGTAAAGGACTTACTTTAGTTTTGCATACAACCCTTAAGGGTATCTTTCTCACCTTACCCAAAGCAAAGGAAAAGCAGAGTGCTTTTGTAAAGTACAAATAAAAGAAATTGGGTATTGGGGGAAAAAAAGGCAAAATAAAGTTAGAATGATGAGCAATATTTCTTTTTGTCAATGTCTTTATCTTAAAACTTAAACTTAAGTTTGTACTTTGACAAGCACTTTAACTGTTTCCTACTTCTTCCTATTCAAATGTTGGTGTAGGCAGGTTTTGACATATTTAAGTCCAATGGGTAATCATATCAATATCTTAATTATTCTCATAACCAGTCAGATCTGGTTTGGTCTGGCCTTCTAACTGCTGCGTTATAAATATTTAATTGTTTGTGCTCCATGATCCTTGTCAGCTACACGAAGAAATATTTTAAAGTTTTATTTTTAATTTTTTAATTCAGTCCCTTTTCAGATTATGTTTACGCTTCTATCACAGGCAAATTACTAATGCATTTGATACTTAGAGGCACTCTATTCAAGGCTTTTTGGAGAAGGGGTGGTAAAGATCTTAAAAATAGGTAGTCAGAACTTGTACAAAGCCCCCACTCCCAAATATTTGAAACTTGGGGTCCATTGTTCCCTTCCCCCATCTTGTATCAATCATTTCAAGCTTACCAAACTTGCACAATGATCAGAAAGAATGCCAGAAGGTTTTGTTTTAAGAATGAATATGCAGTTTACTCCATGGAAAAAACCTGAGTTTTCATTTAAAGGCAGGGGGCCATCTTGTTTCAGGAAGATGGCACAAACTTGCCAAATTGTGCATAAGGAAACCATTAGCCTGGTAACCAGATTGGCCCCTTTCTATAATTTATAGGTGTAATACATTCCAGTACTTTACTATCCTGACCTCAAATTACCTTAACCCTTTCCCAAACAACAAATTTTTGACTGTCCCAAATGGAGAGTTTGCAGACGACATTTCAAAATGTGTTGAAATTGAAAAACATTCTTGATATAGAGCAGAAAACCTTACAGACAAAGGAAAAATTGCCCCTTAAGAGCAATTTCTCCTTTCACACAATGTTTTGTAAAATCGCCTGCAACACAAAGTCGTCAAATGTGGGTATTGTTTGGGAAAGAGTTGTTTTCTCATACAGATGATGTCAAGGAGTATCAATAATAAAGGCTTTGTTGAAGAAATACAAGCACAATCAGCTATGCAATGCCTGTCACTCTACCTTTCCTGCACCATCAGAATGCTTCTTTGCAAAAACTGATCAATAGAAACCATCATGCTGAACGCTAATTTTGGGTTGATGAAAGGATGATCTTGTTTGGTTAGATAAATGATACACACATTGTTATTTTGTTTGCTACATGTGGATTTCCATTTGTTTATAAGATATTTAATGTGAAGACATAAATAGACACTGAGTAAACGTTAACATACCAGCCGTGCAAGCTGCTGCTATGTGTACAAGGGGTGTATCTGGGGTCACCACACTGTTGAGGTAATTTTTTGTGTTAGCGTAACAGAAGAAGTACAGTGCCCTGAAAAAAAACAAATAAAACAAAATTGAGTATTGCACATGACCCTTCACTGTCTGCTGATGAGCCCAGTACAGACCAACCACAATATCTCATTTTGATGATTCAATGCAAGAATAAAGCAACTCTTTCTAAAAAAGGAGAAGTACTATAGAAGAGTATTAACTCAATTAGGGAGAATGGGTAAGACCTAATTGACGTTTATATTACACATAGGTAGAAACCATGGTGACAAAAGAATAAGTCAATTATATTCGAGGTAAATCAATCCTTTTGTAACAATGGTTTCAAGTCTTCTAAAAAAACACTATTTCAAATAAGTATCATTTTTCTGCAGTAAAATACTTCAATTGAGAGGATTTCGAAATTCCTAAGGGGAAAATAACCCTTTTCATTTTGACAAAAAAAACAAAACAGTAAGGCTATTTATATATAGCAGCAGATGTCTATATCACATAAATGTAACTATGCAAAGGAAAACTCTAAATAATACCCAGGTCCTGGGTCACCCACAAAAGTTCAAATTACAAGTGTTTGCAAATTTATAACAGTTATTTTAGAATCTAAAGCTTTTTTCTCTGCAAGGGTAGAAATTATCATTTGAGGAAAAAGGAAAAATAACTCATGAATTCAAATGAGCAATGTTTCCTTTTTTAAATAAATTTCAAGACGTTTACAGTTTGTCACTTTTAACTCCAATTTATGACATTATTGAAAAGGGTAGCTGCATCCTGATTAGACAAAAACTATCTTGACAAAATCAGGAAATGGTCTGCGATAAGAAATTGTTCTTTTATCCAATTACTACTTCCAAGTGTATCACAATACAGGTGAATTTAAGTCAAAATTTGAAGGAAAAGGTTTAAAACGAGTTTCATAACATCTAGAAATTACACATTGAGTATTTCATAATACTACACATTTCACCTTCACAGTCATGGTAAAGCCCAATCACCTTCAAATGTATCCCTTACATATTTCATCAGCCAATGAAATACAACCTTCGGTGAGAAAGAGGATGTAAAGTTCTAGCAAGCTTAATTTTCTTTAAAACATTACAACTAGTACACAATTATTTTTCTGATACATTTACGTTACCATATCAGAGAGTAATGTTTTTTATTATACTAAGAGTTTCCAAATGGGACTCTTAAGAGAAGAGAAATTTTATCCACCATGTCTCATCAATCAATATATAACATGTGAGTCATGAAATATTGAGTTTGCATGCCTCGTTTTTCATCAATGGCCCAGAAAGTTGTGAGGTACACAGTAGAGGAAAAGAAGCCCTATGTAATTATCAGCTGGGTCATTAACCCTTTCCCAAACAACAAATTTTCGACTGTCCCAAAATGAAAGAGTTTGCAGATGATATTACAAAATTTGATGAAATTGAAAATTATTCTTCAGATAGAGCAGAAAACCTTGTGGGAAAAGGACAAATTGCTCATTACGAGCAATTTCTCCTTTTCAAAAGTTTTGCAACAAAGTGGTCAAATAATGTTATTGTTTGGGAAAGGGTTAATAAAAGCATCAACTGATGACAACTAAAAGCTGACTGAGAATTAAAGATGTCAAAATTTTCAATCCGATGAGAAATCATTGTGGCAAGAGAGAAAATTGATATCTTGTAAAGTGCAATTTCCCCTTAAGACATTTTTTTCCTTTGGTTGTATGGAAATATATTTAAGTCACTAAATGGTTATATCAACAATGTTTGGTACACACATCAACCAGATTTGCAATAGCAAATGGTCCAAAGTGATATCAGATTATGAATTACACTTGTCCTGTACTCAACAATCATTTGACCAATCGACAAATTGCCTCTATATTCTAACTTCATACTGAGTGAGGAAGATTGAAAACAAATAATCTGGTCTATTGCCACAATGATTTTGGATGTTTGCTGCTATGTAGAGCACTAACCTAAGAGTATATTGAAAAACAGATTAGCAATTTCCTAAAATAAATGCAAGTTAATCATTTCAATCGTTTTCAGGATATATTTGCAATCAGCTAGCCCTGTCAATGTTTACAAAGCTCAAACTTATGATGTAATTATTAGTAGTTATCAGTAACAGAGCAATGTCACACCTGCCAATTAATCTTACCTAGATGGAGCAACGCCGACTAGGTTGGGTCCGAGACCTTTGAATAAACCAGCAACACCTTCATACTTGATGATATGTCTAAAAACAAAACAATATTAGAAATAAACAATTCTGAGGAATCTTTCATCTCCACCAGTGATTGAGTCAATCAGGCACATCAGAATAACTCAGTCCTACTAATGAAGTAAATCAAAAGCGTTTGTTATACCCTACATCACAAGAACACATGAGATTCATCAATGTAAAGATTCCTAATGAACCCCCCCCCCCCCTTCCCGGCATAAAGGAGGAGAGAAGTTAGTAATTCAGCCAAATACTTTTCTGTACAAGGGTTCAACAGAAGACTAAAGCAAGTGATTCACAAACACAAATCACTTACTTTAATAGTCTTGCATTGAACCTTTATTAATCTTGCTTTAAGTTTCTTCTAGGTCTAAGAACTTGTTATAAATGGTGCCTGATGAGGAAATGCAAATCTTGTCAAAACAACATTCATCCGAGGTACCTCTTCTTAGCATAGCACATGGGGTATTGAAATTTAGGACATGATTATTTCTTTAAGATCAGTTCAATAATCATTAATGTACACATAATATTATGATTCATCTTAGTCAACTGTACAACATTAATATGTATACAGAAATTTCTCAATATTTCAAGAAGGCTTTTCACAGACCTGCATTCACACATGTAGAATTTCAACACATTTGCAAAATCAATATGGAAACTCATTAGAAAAAGAACCATCTTATTTCTACAATCCTAATGAGTATCTGAAGTTTCAAGGCTTCATTAAAGAATGATAAATTGACAACAAAAATATTCAGCTTGTCTAAGCATCTGCAAGAGTATGTGTTTAGAACAGGAGTGTAACGAGCTGAACAAACAAACAATTAAGCCACTCACATTTTATCAGTCAAAAACATGGCTGTCCACTGATCTATTGTGCTCTCTAATTATATATACTTGCATAATATCTATAACAATGCATCAGTTTTTCAAATTTGAATATATTTCATGAATGTTACCAGAGTAAAAACTTTATTCATCTAGACTATCAATTTCACTCACCTGAGACAGTAATATAATCCTAAAGATCTGTTCCGTGCCACTTCAATGGCATTTTCTGCTACAACAGTCCCATGCGTTCTTGCATGCAGCTCTGCTGGAGCATTAAAGTTTATGTGATGACCTGAACTGACTAGATTAATACTGGGTGTTTGTTGTAGGAAAATGGGCTGGAATGTCGCGACGGAAGACTGAAGTCGGGTTTTCACTACTTCAAGAGGACATGTTAATACAGCTCCTACTGTGCCTCCAGCACTGAAAAAAAGAAATAACAGTGTGAGCAATTTCAATATTATTAATAGATTAATCTTCAAAACAAATCCCTTACCATCTTTGAGGTTTACAGCATTGACAGCCATTACAATTTGTCATCAATGACTGATCAATGTCTTTTTGGTTGTTAATGAAAATTTGAGAAACATTTTGGAGATCAACTTGGAATTGACCTTAGTTCTTCACATCTTTCCACCAGCGCTTGAAGTGATGAAGATGTAAATATGCTTTAAATATATATACAAATGTATGTCTGTTAATAAAGTATTGATACTTAGTCAACAGCTTGATCTATCTATAGACAAATGTGAAATAGTCACAACCAATGGGACCTTAGCTACAAATTCAAATCAGACTTCCCAATACTCCAAGAGCCCCAGTAGGACAGAACTGAACACTATCTTCTTTGTGTATGTTAAAATCTGTCAGACCAAGAGGGTCTCTGTCAGACCTCATGGATTTCAGTCAATCAAGGGCATGGGGCCTACGAAGCTTTGTTAAGTCTGTCAAATCAGTTACTATGAACTTGTGAACATCATAACCTTTAACATGTATGAAATATTCCTTTATAGGCATAGTCATCCCTTTGGTTTAAACTGATGTATCATGACATTCTTTGCTAGATTACTACCGTGTCTGTCTGGGCAACCAGATATCAGCCACAAGACATTACAACATCATAGCTTATTCTTTGACAGAAAAGGAATGTCTTTTGTAAACATGAGAGGAAAATGCTTTTAGACTTCCCAAAGAAACCTGCACCAGAATGTGTACGGACCCGAATGTGTACTATCAATCAAGCAAATGATAAATAATGAGCTAACAGACTAGTTGTTTAGCTTGATAACAAATAAAATGAAAAGCAACTTTGATAACATGAACAACACAGCATGTAAACTGACCCTTATCTTGACCTCTAGTTTACTGGTTCTAAAGATGATGTAAAAGATCATATACATTTCATGGCAATAACATTGACCTCTCTACTATTGCATTTTAACAAACAAAACCCATGCAAACTACATATCGTCTCAATACAAACTGGTATGAACGCTGAGGAAATAAAGCATAAGTGATTCCTTAAAAGACTGTGTTTATGTTGTCACCGGTTAGATAATGGGAAGGAAATTTTCAAGATGGAAGTAAACATTGCCATTCAAATGCTCCAATGTTGAATTTGAAAAAGGTAGTGTCTTACGTGTTGGCTTCAAAATGGCACTGACATAACATACTTCATGAACAAAAATGTAATAGGGGTGACGTTCTGCATCGTACGTCGCTGATCAAACGTGTTCGATTTAGATCTTACGTAACGCCACATTTCATTTGAATTTCGAGTCTATGCATTAATTTCATTATCTAATTATTTCAAGGATTCGCTAACAAAATACTTTCATCGATGTTCAATCTCATTTCGAAAACTTACCCCCCTGCTAACAAGTGTATTCCATAATTTTCGTTAGAAGCCATTAAACATGTTGTTCATAACTCAAAGTTTTCATTCCAAATGTAAATAGTGTAGTCTCGATCTATGTATGCAAACTTTTCCATCAGGACGAAGGTCAACCAATCAGAATTCAACAATATAGGTGACTGCCCTCTGATTGGTCGGTTCTCTTTATCATAATATGAACACGCGGTAGAACAATGATGACCTCGTTAGAACATAGTAGAGCGACCGGGTTTTACGTTATATTTTCTTTAGGGGAAGTTTCTTATAAAACATAAATAGAAAACGATAACTTTTATCTTCTCTGACTCATGAACACGTGTAAGCCCCACTGTAATAAATAGTTGAAAGGAACATTGTAATTAATTTGAAAAATAATCGAACTATTCCATAACATTTTTTGGGATATTTTATGAATCGAGTTTTTACCGCCAGAACACGTCAACGTTACAAATCTAGGTCAAACAAAACACATCTGCGATATTCGAACAAAATTGCGAATTAATTTTGAACACGCATTTTCTGAAGCACATTTTTTCTGTGGTCAGTGTTTAATAGAATGTGCCACATTGTCAACATGTGAATTACATACTTGACAGTTGTATGTGGCATGATCTATCATACTATGTATACATGTCTTTTTTCGAACAATCTGTAGTCTCAATAATGATCCGTGAACGAAGATTTTTTCATCATTTGGACATTTATCGTGCTTTGAAGGCGTCAGTCAAAATAGCAATAGCCTTCGAGACCAGTTATCTGGACTAGAACAATCTGTAGCCTAGGCCCTATACATATGTACATAGGCGTAAGAGCAGGGGGGCCCCCTAGACTGGGGGCCAGAGTATACTTTGGCCCCCCCAATATTCACAGTGGCAAATGAAGATATTTGTATAGAAAAATGAAAGAAACGAAATTTAACAGCAGAATAAAAATAAATGTGTATTTTTGTGCTCTATGTAATACCAATTCGCCTTTTGTTACGAACAATAACCAAAATCTTTTTGACGTCATCATCGCAAATGGCAATCTGAACACATCGAGTTTATCCAATGAAAACTCAGCTCACTAAAATACCCGGTAAGTTTTGATCGACGGAAACAGTGGTGTAAAACATGTTCTTTAAAAGGTGTCAGACTCTATATTGTCTTCAATTGTTAGCTAAAGCTTAAAGAATAATATAATTGTTTGACGATCTCAAATAGTTGGATCCGTGGCTGTGACATTTTTTTTTTATTTTTTTTATTAAAGATACATGTTTTCATACGCTTTCTTTTAATTCTTATAATGTTATTGAATTTGTACATGCATGAATAGTGATGAAAAAGTTTAGGACCATTTATTCTTAGACCGGTCCTCATCTGAAGTTGGCCCCTCCAATGTTGAAAACGCTCATACGCCTATGATGTACGAACTGTTGAATTTGGCTGACATGCCAATTTGTATAAACACCGGTTTGTCTTAAATTATGTACAGGTGTTTTATATTTTTGTAAACGTTATTTGTTAACAACAATGACATAATAAACAGTTGTTGAAGGAATTGGGGTGATCCCTTCTGTAAATGCATTAAAAAGGAAGCTCTACGTCAAGATCATTCGGCCTATTGTTCAAGGGGCTCTCAGATAGTTGTGGTCTCACTGGTCATGGAGTTATACAATCTCCTGTGCAGAGTTATCGTCCCACGGATAAATGTGGGAGCGTAGCGGAAACCAATTTACTCTGGTAGAGATTGGGAGTAATAAACGTTACAAATTTGGCGAATAATAATCGTTGTCACTAAACAGAACGCTGTTTTCTATTCCTTTACTTCTAACTTGTTGAAATCCTGTGAATTCGTTAAATAATGTGAATGTGAGATTCAGCCTTCACAGTTCACGTGGCAAGGGCAATCGTATCTACTCGGCAATCCCCGTAACAAGTCGGTAGATATACCTCGTAGGCAGTACATGAATACACCAGAAATCCTGGGGTAATTCGCCTTATTTCCGGCGTATAACACAAATTGCAAACAGGCACTAAATATGCATTTAAATACACACAAATTGGTTATATATCACAATTGAATGGGTTTTTTTACCCTTTTCTGTAAAGATGATCATATCAACACATCTTTGTTTCATATTTTGTAAATCGGTATTTTCGGGAATCCCCGGCTTGTGCCGGGGATTTCCGAGTAGATACGATTGCAAACGGACATGCCCTTCGTTGCTGACCTACTTTCAAAAATAGCTCCCCATTACCTCCGAGGTTATTTTAAGAAATGGCCGAGGTGTTCCGAATGGTGGCAAGGGCGGTAAACATTTCCGAAGACCCACGTGACGCTGGTATCTAAAATAAAACAGGTCTCTTGTTCTAAGTAAGGCTCGTTGTTTACGAAATAAGCCTTAAACGGTTTGCTATATCTGCAATACACATGTTCTATATCTTTTTGTACGGTTATAAACGGGGTTGGGAAGCTGTCAATAATCTAGTAAAATATGTAGGCCTAACTTTAAAAGTCTATGTTGTCATTTCATAGGTAGAAGGCAATTTAATTTAAAGAAATAAAATTCTCAAACTGTGCGAGGGTCCTTTTAAAGGGACTTTCTCACAGATTTCCGCATGTGAGTCGCAAAAGTATTTATTGAAACACTCCTTATCATTCACATCTCGAATATGGCAGTACAGTATGGTCAATTATACACAAAAAAGAAGCAATAGCATTAGAAAACGTCCAACGTAGAGCCACAAAGATTGTTATATCACTCCATAATCTCAGCTACCGAGACCGATTAAAGGCACTTGGATTACCACCACTTCAGTACAGAAGACTAAGGGCAGATATGATCGAAACATACAAAATTATCAACAACTTCGACAAAATCAACAAAGAAATGCTACCCATGAATACCACAATCATAAGAGGACACAAATTCAAAATAAAGAAGAATCATTCTCGTCTAAACACCAGAAAATTCAGCTTCAGCCAGAGGATCGTAGATACCTGGAACAGTCTTCCAGCTAGTGTTGTAGAGTCACAAAGTGTAAATAGTTTTAAAAACAGTTTAAACAATGTGTGGAAATCATCCACAATCAAGTTTTTACCGGATTTCTATGGACCGGAAGCGAAATCCGAAAACAACAATCCAATACGGATCAGAGAGGCTCAGCCTAGAATTGATCTCGGGACAAGGTAAACAAGGTAATTAAACTGCATTTTATATTGTTTCTTTCTCAAGTTTCTGACATTTTATACTTTCTAAAAAAGTGAAACGGACTTTATGCAATTCAGTGCTTTGAAGTCAAACTCGTACCCATTTTGTATGAAGACAATACTGTACCATGCATCAAATGTTTGTGAGACAAACGAGATTATGGTACATGTATCTGGGACAAAAACCATTTTGCTTAGATTCTTTTGTTTATATTCTAAATTTAGTTCATTGTTTACAAACTAAATTGTATAAACGATTTACAAAATCTGCAACATATGAATGTGCTTTATCCCTACATCAAGATAACGAAGGGGGAGTGATGTGTATCTATTATCTAGTGAGATGTGACTTTATAGATGTCATTCCATCTTAACCCTTTACCAAACAACACATTTTCGACTGTCTCAAATTGAAAGAGTTAGCAGACGACATTTCAAAATGTGATGAAATTGAACGATATTCTTCAGTAAGAGCAGAAAACCTTGTAGGAAAAGGAAAACTGCTCGTTACGAGCAATTTTTTTCTTTTCCCACAATGTTTTCTAAAGTCGTCTGCAACAAAGTCGTCAAATGTCGTTATTGTTTGGGAAAGGGTTAAAATGAGTAAAATCTCAATAGGTGGGGTAGTTCTATTAAGATCTTTGGCAAGAACCCCCATGATAAAAGGGTAAATTGCTTATTTGGAGCAATTCATTCGTTTGTTATATTTCGTTTAAAAGACTAAGACTACAACAAATATGTCAAAGTAAGCTACCACCGTGCGTACACTTACTAAATGGCTTAACCAAGCACCTGCTGCTAGTATTTTAAGACCCATACAATGCCTGAATGCATTGTTCAAACCATGTCTACTTTTCATCTTTTTCGTACCTGCTGTTACGTTGTCTTACGGATATTTTAAGTCACATACATACTGCGAAGGCATAGAATCGTGACACTCTTTCGCTTTCTGTAGGCCCCCTACCTGTTGGTTTTTAGACAGACTGTGTAGGCGTAGAATCGTTGCGCTTTCCCCTTTTTGTGTCTGCAATTGTTTTGTAGCATTAACGGAACGTTTATGCAAATTTGGGAACCTAATGCATTGTTAGAGAACAAAACGTGTATATAAACTGACAGCACAACTGATCAGTGGACGATGTCCAGTGTACGTTTTTCCGAGCTCAGATGAGATTGTGTACTTTAACCCTTTCCCAAACAACAAATTTTCGACTGTTCCAAATTGAAAGGGTTTGCAGACAACATTTCAAAATGTGATGAAATTGGAAAATAGTCTTCAAATAGGGCAGAAAACATTGTGGGAAAAGGAAAAATTGTTCGTCACGAGCATAAATAAACGTTACCCCAAAATAGTATCCTAGCTACCGTGACTACGAATACCTGTGTTTAGAAGCGTTTCGATAAGATTGTAAGGAGTAGATCACAATTTCATACAAGAGCGAGGGTTTACAAGGCATTTAAGAGAAAACAAAAGACGAAATAAAAAGCACGAAAGAAATTTGCCGCTTATCTAGTCCTCCTGAAAGGTTGTACCTCGGCTATCGGACTATGGTAGGTATAGCCATTTTATCTTTTAACCCTTTCCAAAACAACAAATTTTTGACTGTCCCAAATTGAAAGAGTTTGCAGACGACATTTCAAAATGTGATGAAATTGGAAAGTAATCTTCTGATAGGGCAGAAAACATTGTGGGAAAAGGAGAATTTGCTCGTTACGAGCAATTTCTCCTTTTTCTTCAATGTTTTCTAAAGTCGTCAGCAATAAAGTAGTCAAATGTCCTTATTGTTTGGGACAGGGTTAAAGGTTGTACCTCAGCTATCGGACCTTGGTAAGTATAGCCTTTTTATCTTTTAACAGTCAACACGAACTGTCAGACTAAAACATCAGGCTAGTTATAGCCACGTCATTCATTCCTCTCCGCACCAACGAGACGTGTTTCTATGTGCACCATTTACGTATGACCTATTTATTTGGAGATTAAATGCAAAATCGTAGCAGATCCTTCACATATTTTTATTTGTTAATACGGGGTTTAACGCATTAAAAGCAATGTCGACAATGTTTCAGTTATTTAACGGCTTTCCTAGACTTTACCAGTGATAGGCAGGGCTTGGTGTTTTGACAAAGGATTACGTCATTTACATATATCCCTGTGTCGCAAGTGAGGATTCACCCCGTGTTACCAGTCCTACAACTCTGCATATTTGTGAAATCATTACTTCTGTCTTGATATTATGGGGTTAAACCCATTACCAAACAATAACGACATTTGAACAGTTTGTTACAGACGACTCTAGTAGACATTGTGTGAAAAGAAGAAATTACTCGTAACGAGCAACTTCTCCTTTTCCCACTTTGTTTCTGCCCTATAAGAAGGTTATTTTTCAATTTTATCTCATTTTGAAATGTCGTCTGCGAACTCTTTCAATTTGGGACAGTCGAGAACTTGGCGTTTGGTAAAGGGTTAATGTCGTGCCAACGGCATTTAATAACTATTATTTTTACTGCCGATATGTTATTTAGTCACACAAAAACACCAATCACTTTGTTTTAAATTTCAAAATGAAGAAATGTGTATCTGAAAATGGCGGACATATTGCGCCCCGTGCTGTTTCGAACACGAATCGATGGTGACGAGCGTTTAGTTGTACAATCATACCGTGTCTATTTTATCTTTATTATTATTATTTTTGACAGTTCGGCTTTTGAAAAAATGGTTCTGAGGTAGTGTGTTGGTTTGACAGCCATGTTTTCTTAAGGGAAATTAATTTCCCTATCATTTGAGATCAGTCATGGAAGAATCGGTGGACAATTGGCGAAGAACTTTGGACATATCTTGGGCAGGGTTGCGTTTTGCCGGTGGGGAGTTGGTCACATTTTCGTATGAGACATAATCTATGGGCATCTGAGAATGTTGGTTACTTGCGTTTTATTGAAATGTATGGATAGGGTTTACATGTTTTTATGTGTTTTTCAAGAAGAAATAAAAATGATAGCGTTTTGAGGTTGAAATAGGGGAGGGAATGGAGGGGAACCAGTATTCGTCCTATACCTGTGGCACCATCAGAAAGGTAATTGGAAAACTATACACGAAGTTTACCTCCTTTTCTAGTAAAACCAATTTTAAGTAAAAGACCATCATGTCAAACTTTGACAAATGCTTCGCTTATAAAAGAATATAAATTTTTATTTCAAAACCATTATGCTAAGCCTCGGGAAGTTTGGATTCTGGTAGCATGTACCAACTGGCGCCGTGATATAAGTGAATAATTGCTGAAATCGGTGTAACGTAATTATTCGTTTAATAGACCTTACGTCTTATCGTGTAAAGGTTATTTCAAGCGATTAAGATTAAGACGGCGATTTAATGCGCGTTTCATAAGTACAAATTTGCACAGTCGGTCACAGCCTGACATTATTGATACCGTTAGAACGAGACTAAATCTGATGATCCAAACTGTGTGTCTACGTCTTGATCATTCGGACTAACTCGGACTATCACGATGTATATCTATTCGCTGAATGACTCATACGTCAGGGTCAGACATGGGAGAGAAAAAAAATCTATTCCATAAGACAATGTAACAGCTGGCCACTGCTTCTAGTTCTTTATTTATCCTTTGTAGTGATTAGTCATGCCTATAAATACACGCTCCGCGGCTAGGTCGGACCATGTGCGAAAAAATGGAGATGGATTCAAATAACTTACCAGATCTCGACCACCGTAAATGTTAGGGACATTAGGATATGACAAGAGTATGTTTTTGCAATATCCGTCCATTCTAGTTTATTAATTGTCATTGACTTATTTTGGACATTTTGATTACCGATCTTTGGGGGTAATGGCTATATATACTCCCTTTATATATAGCCATTAGGCCTACCCCGAATAATCCTAACTACGCATCCTTGAGACTGATTCAATCCAGACCATGTCACTGCTATTCACGTGTTACGACCTAAACAATGCTCGTTTTCCCTGGTAGACGACAGCTAACCCGGCAGAAGGCTACTCTGGCGTATTCGAGCAGACATTATATATATCATTTTGTTTAACGACAGCATTATTCTTCATTATATGATTCATTTTGTTTCATGTTAAAAGTAACATATCTTTATGTATCAAAAGCTCTTTGCATTATATTTCGAATAAAACTGGTGTATTATTAAGCAGTATGTAAATGTAATGCTACTCAATTAATTGTTTCAAACATATTTCATTCAAGAACAAGACACCATATACGTACATATATATTACAAACAATTTAGAGAAACGGATTGGAACAGAAGCTAAGAGCTTATAAAGCACATGAGTTGCTTAACAATAGCTTACAACTATCAGCTTTCTGATGAAAATTAGACAAATTTTTCACTCGCTGTTTGCATACACGTGCGTGAAATTTTGAGACACTTTTGCTAACTCCCATGGTTGGAAGTTAAGCATCTACAATGGTACTGTTTTACTAAACGTTCTATATAAAAACTGTGTGTAAGTTTAGAACAACATTTCTTCTTCTATCTATATTGGACAAATCATTAATGCAAAGTTACACATTACTGGAATGACACACCTCCAATGACGTCTCACATGATAACGTTGTTTTCATTTACTATACTATATCTTTCGGTTTTGACTTACGCAAATTTATTACTTGAATCGTTAAGTAAACCGGTACCCAGCTGTAACACAATTACTTCTTTCCGCACAAGGTCATACGATGAACCAAGAGGAGTTGGATATCCAATTACACTACAACCCTGGATGACCCTAAATTATTGTTTCTCTCGGAGTTCATATCACGGTCATTCGTTATACGAAACACAGATAATTTATTGCTTATGGCATGAACGCGTTTATAACAGTTTTTCTAAGTTTTGTGTTATTGGAGTTATAAACGTTAAAAAATTGACGTAAGCAATCATTGTCACTAAACCAAATGGCTGAAACCCCATGCTTTCGTTATAAATTTGTGAAGCGGACATATATTTGTACTTGGCAGCGCTTCTTTGGGAAAGCTGGTTTATAAATAGACACGGGAATCCCTTCTCATGCAACCATGCTAACGGCACACAAAAGCTGCTTCAAAAGAACCACCAATCGGAACACCTCGACCATTATATCTACCGACTGATACCGGAGATTGCCGAGTTGATACGATTGAAGAACCCACATGACGATAGTATCTAAAAATAGCACGTCTTGTTTAAGTTTAAATCGTTGTTTACAAAACAATTCCGTTTAACCTATTTGCAATATCTGCAATACAAATGACCTACAATGTATATTTCACATGTAAGGTTATATACGTGGTTGGAAGGCTGTCAACAATCTAGTCTTATGTTTCTTTATGAGTCTATGTTGTCATTTTATCAAAAGAATACACTTTATTTAAAAAGATAAAATCCGAATCTGTGAGATAGTCCTTTTAATGTCATAATGCTTCTCCTGTTAACCAGAATTCCGTAGTAGGAAGCCACTTCCGCTTCTATTGATCTGGTTTTAGAGTATAGTATCTGTGCAATGTTCCCGCACAGTTTCGGACATATATACACGAAGTTTGTAGAGGAGTTCAGGCATTCAGCGAATAACAGCTCTGTATGTGTCCATTGACACGACATGCCCATACCTGTATTGTAAAAGTAATTGTTTATTATCATGGATATTTCGGTACGTAATCTATCACATTGACCCGCTAATGAGTGTGAAATGTTTCATACATTTATAAGCAGTATGGCAACTAAACAATATTATTATGTGCGTAAGTCAAAACAGTAATGCAATGTGATACGTCACTGGTAGCGTCTTGGAGAAAATATTCCAATGATGTGTTGAATTATGCTTAGCCATATTTGGAAAAAAAGAGGAAATGCTATTTCGAACTTACACATTCTTAGCATGAGATCTTATGAAAACTGTACCCTGGTGACTTTGGCGAAATGATTGAAAGATAGTACTGGTAACCTAATAGAAAATATGGTAACGTTGTG
Source organism: Cerastoderma edule (assembly GCA_947846245.1). Taxonomy (NCBI): domain Eukaryota; kingdom Metazoa; phylum Mollusca; class Bivalvia; order Cardiida; family Cardiidae; genus Cerastoderma; species Cerastoderma edule. The sequence goes on along the minus strand of OX401417.1, from coordinate 5,201,785 downwards.
GAAATACTAGTAAGTTAAAGATAGGAAAATACTTGAACCACCAATGAAATACTAGTAACATTATGGAAATACTGGTAACATTATGGAAATACTGGCAAGTTACCAAAGGGGGAATACTTGTAACACAATGGAAAAACTGGTAGCGTTATGGGAATACTAGTCATATTATGGAAATACTGGTAATGTTGTAGAAATACTGGTTACGTTGTAGAAATACTTGTTACGTTGTAGAAATACTTGTTACGTTGTAGAAATACTGGTCACGATATGGAAATACTGGTCACGATATGGACATACTGGTATTGGCATGGACACACTTGTAATTGTAACACGATGAACATTTGGGCAGACTGTTAGCGGAATGGAAATACTGGTAATTTTACTGGAATAATGGTAATGTTATGGGAATACTTGCAATGTTCTGGAAATACTGGCAAGTTAACACGCGGGGAAATACTTCTAACATTTGGGAATATTGCTAGCGGTATGAGAATACTGGTAATATTATGGAAATACTGGTAATGTTATTGAAATACTGTTAATTCTATGGAAATATTCGCAACTTAACGAGGGGTAATAATTGTAGTGATGTGAAATATTGTGTAAATAGGGAATTTGTCCGAATTGCTTAAAATGTCCTCTCTGTTCCCAAATACTTCTGAAGTGTCGTCTGCCATTTATTCAGACAGTTCACGTGTCAGGTAAACGTGTTTATAAATGTCCACCACTCACGATTACCGTTTGCCACTGACCTTGTAGATAGCGAATCAACACAGTCTAGGTCGGGATTAACCCAATACCGGCAGTGATACGTAAACAAGTGAGGGCTGGTGTAAAACCTTTTTTTCCAAACGACTAATGTAAGAGGGGGCGCCAAATTGAAATGGAATTTTGGTGACTGATATTTTTAGCATTGACATAATAATGAAAGGAATTTCTCTGAATTATCAATAATACGTGCGGGAAAGGATGGATTTTGTGTAGGAGCAAAGTCGTCGTTTTCTAAACAAAAATATGTCGTCTGCAGTAAAAATGTAATCCTTCAAAACAAGTTTCCTTTGTGCGATCGAGTTAACAATCGATAATTATTAGAAGACATTGCTGATTTGAGCAATTTATACGTTTCCCATAATATTTTCGACACAATCTGATGAGCGCAATTTCCATTAATCACCATTTAGCATTGATAAGGTAGCAGGGCTTTGAATTCGGACCAGTCGCAATATCCCCCAGAGGGCGGTTAAACTTTTCCCAAACACCAAATTATCGACTGTCCCAAATTGAAAGAGTTTGCAGACGACATTTTGAAATGTGATGAAATTGAAAAACAATCTTCTGATCAGACGGAAAGCATTGCGGGAAAAGGAGAAATTGCTGATTATAAGCAATCTCTCCTTTTTCCACAATATTCTCCAGAGTCGTCTGCAACAAAGTGGTCAAATGTCGTTATTGTTTGGGAAAGGGTTCAAAGGGTAACGGCTTAAATCCAAAATATTGACCATATGGTCAGACGACGGCTGACCTAAATCGTGTGAACCCGTATGTTGACCCGGTCACCGTATAGGGGACAGCATTTGTTATTTGTTTGGGGTTATCACCATGTCAATATTTACCTTTCGCTGAACTCTCTCCAAGGATTCTTTGGTGGTTCTTAATGGTGAGAGAGGGAGGGAGGGAGGGAGGGAGTATATTGATTGAGAGCGATTGAGTGAGAGATATCTATTTGGGGATTGATAGAGAGGGCCCTATACAGACAAACAAACAGTGTAGGGTGAAGAAGGAGAAGGAGAAAACGTGTTTATGTTATCGAAAAATACGGATTAGGCAAGTTATATATTTTACGATTGGTAAAATATTCCACGACTCACGAATAATTCCAAAGTAACTTCGTTATAACGTTACACCATCAAATACTTCCACGGTATATGCTTATATATACCCTTTTAAAACCTAGCTTTGTGGCGTCTACTGCAAAATCGTTTCGAAAGAAGAAGGTTAAACTCGTCTTCATAATCGTTTCTGTTTATTCTATGTAGAATATGCACCTATTTCTATCATATTTTCGTCTGCTGATGCTTTCAAATTCGACACTCTACAAATTCTCAATTTTGACGAACGGGTTAAAATCTCACACCTTCAACCAGGAGATTTATTTCAAGCCTTTAACCCTTTACCAAACAATGAGGACATTTGACCAGTTTGTTGCAGACGATTCTGAAAAACATTGTGGGAAAAGGAGAAATTGCTCTTAACGAGCAATTTCTCCTTTTCCCACAATGTTTTCTGCCCTGTCAGAAGATTATTTTCCAATTCCATCGCTTTTCAAAATGCCGTCTGCAAACTCTTTCAATTTGGAACAGTCTAGAAATTTGCGGTTGGTAAAGGATCAATGTAGGATTAGTGTAAGTCCTTCACTTATCCATTTGATATAGTTTTCCATGTACATTGAACACTCATTGTGTACTCGTAAACATATCACGTATGTTAAACATGTTTTGTTACGCACGTGTCTTTTAACATGTTCTTTTATGTGACTGGTCAACATTTCAAAGAAGCGTCAGACGACAATTACAAGTACAAAAACATTTTGTGATTAAATGTTGAAACTCTTATAATGTAGGCAGCAATTGCTTAATACAAGTGATTTCTCCTTTTGTCACAATCTTCTGCACGAGACGCGACAAATGTGGGTATATTTCGTAAGACACAAAAGAAAATTTTAATTTCAAAATGAAATGTTTTTGAAAAGGTACACATTTTGTATTGTTGTTTGATAAACAATTATAAGAAGCCATTGAAAGCATAACTAATTCAGGAAGCGTCAATTATCGTATTACTTATGTATAGTCTATATATGCAGTAGATCTCAAAAGCGATGCCACGCCTTTGGACTTGAATACATAATTCACTGTATGCAGGCTTCAGAAAATTAAAAACGAACTCATTTTGCTTCTGTAGGCTTTTCTCTACTGCATATCATAGAATATTGCGCAGTTGTAAAGAAATTAAGTTTAAATTTCAAAATTTCATAAGATCTGTGAAAAAGCACCTTTATTATAAGTGATGTAAACCAGCCATTTTGATTGAATTGGAGACATTTAACCGTAAGGTAATAATTAAACAACCCTAAATGAATATAAACACACTGTTTAACCCTTTCCCAAACAATAACGACATTTGACCACTTTGTTGCAGACGACTTTAGAAAACCTTGTGGGAAAAGGAGAAATTGCTCGTGACGAGCAATTTTTCCTTTTCCCACAAGGATTTCTGCCCTATCTGACGAATATTTTTCAATTTCATCATCATCGCTATTTTATACATAGCTCGGATGTAAACATTGAAGACAAATTGTGTGCAACAAAAATTGTAAAAATAGCCATTTGAAACATCGATGAAAAATAATACAGGCTTAATATTGTCATGTTAATGTGGGGGTTTGCTATGTTTAAACATGATGTTCACCCAGCATTGCTTGCTAGCGCTCAAAAACTGCAAAACTGGGTACACTTTTGGGTCTAAATAAAATATCATTTTACAATGTTGGCTTTAAATGATTTCTCAACTGCATACTAGACTACAGAACAGCTGTTGTAGAGGTCTACTGTTTTTTTTTTTATTTTTTTATTTAATGTTTTAGCCTTTAAATCTCCTTACATCTGTGAACAAGCAGTTTTAAATTCCGAAAAAGGTTAAGGGTAATACACCATTCGGAACACCTCGGCCATTTCTTAAAATAACCTCGGAGGTAATGGGGAGCCATTTTTGAAAGTAGGGCAGCAACGAAGGGCCAATCGTATCAACTCGGCAATTCCCGTCACAAGCCGGGGATTGCCGGAAAGAGCTGATTAACAAAATATGAAACAAAGATGTGTTCATATGATCATCTTTAATGAAAAGGGTAAAAATACCATTCAATTGTGATATATAACCAATTTGCGTGTATCTAAATACATATTTAGTGCCTGTGTGCATTTTGCGTTATCCGCCGGAAATAAGGCGAATTACCCCAGGATTTCTGGTGTATTCATGTACTGCCTACGAGGTATATCTACCGACTTGTTACGGGGATTGCCGAGTAGATACGATTGGGTAATACACATGTTGTCGTTTGAATCGAGAAAAAACAACCAAAAGGTCGTATGAGTAAGACGAGACGGACAATGTGTTTACTACGACTGGCTTTATTTAATTCATTTACATTTAGACCAACCCGTTTACCAAAACATATTTACTCTTTAACACTTTACCAACCAATAACGACATTTAACCACTTTGTTGCAGACTACTCTAAAATACATTGTGGTAAAATGAGAAATTGTTCGTAACGAGCAATTTCTCCTTTTCCCACAATGTTTTATGCTCTATCAGAAGATTGTTTTCCAATTTCATCTCATTTTGAAATGTCGTCTGTAAACTCTTTCAATTTTGGACAGTCGAAAATTTGGCGTTTGGTAAAGGGTTCACCGCTTACACCGTAACGCGTTCTTAAAGCGGAAATCTTTAGTAACTCTTAAATGAGCAATTTATCATCTTGTCCAAATGGTTTCTACCTAAAAGCCTGAGGAAGCTGTTTTTATTTTCAATTCATGCATTTTCTTACGTCTGCTGTTGCTAGCAGACGACACTTCAAATCGAATTGCAAAGCGGGAACTCCTCATAAGGCATGGACAGCATGCATGCCCTTTTTCGGTTACTCGGATAATCCAAACTGTAATTGTATAAGTGAGATATCTACGTTTTGATCATTTGGACCATTTTATTGGGAATGATTTTACATGCCTGCAGCTACTCATTGAATTTGCGCTCTTTTGATTTAGTAAAAACAACGCACACTTAATAGAACAACATATGCAACAATGCACGTGCACATTCAGGTGCGTTACATTCGAGCACGTGAACTTGTTTTCCCGTTGTAAATATTTATCACATTTCCAAACCCGTAAACACATCACGTGACCATGCGCTCCGAGTGTCATTTCGGAACAGTCGATAAGGTCAAACACGTCGCATTATGTTCATATCGATTAAAGGTGCTTGTTCACAGTAAGACTACTGAAAATCGAAAAAGTAAAATGTCGTCGAAACAATGCAGATTTTTCTATTGCTGTTTGAAATACAATTAAAGGTAGCCATTGAAGCATGATTCATCCAGGAAGCGTCAAAACATATAAGGATGTACGATGTTACGCTTTTGGATTACAATACATGTAAATTCACTGTAAACATTCTTCAAATAATTCAAAACGATCTTATTTTCCCTCCAATGACTAATTTCAGTGCGTATCATTAAAGTGTAGACAGATGTTTTTCATTTTTAAAGAAATTTCTTTCCAATTTTCAAAAGTCCTTATATCTGTGAACAAGCACCTTTAATAACCACTATGTGCTTCCTAATTCCAAATGCGTACTAGCGCATCTGCCTTTGCAACCATCTATCATGTTGTCACGATGCTCTCTACCATATGTTATGTAAAGTACTTTGTTTGCCTGTGATCATTTGTCGTCTCCTATTGCTTTTAATTTGGTGTTCCAAATTCCCGCTTAAATTCAAGAAACTAACACAAACAATCAGCTAAGCGACCATTCTAAAGTAGAACATGTATAACATTTAGTATGTCTGTTAGATTTTACATACATTGCAAGTGTACACGAGTAAATAAGATAACACGCTGCAGCTAGTCTTTATCTTTTCAGGTTGGCCTAGCCCATTATTAAACGATAACGAAATTTGATCAGATTGTTGCAGACGAATCTGGAAAACATTGTGGGAAAAGGAGAAATTGCCCTTAACGAGCAATATTCCCTTTCCCCACATTGTTTTCTGCCCTATCAGAAGATTGTTTTTCAATTTCATCACATTTTGAAATCTCGTCTGCATTTTTTTTTCAATTTGGGAGAGTCCAAAATTTGGCGTTTGGTAAAGGGCTAGCTGCGTTCTTCAAACGGCTATGTAGACTAGTGGCCAGAGTACTTTACTAGAAATCACAAAGTTGCTTTCCTTATGGGTTCGAATAAGGGAAGCGGTAGGCTGAAAATCGCATACGATACAATTTCTCGTTTGATTTACGGAATGATGAAGGTTTTTATCATCTTGGATCGCCCTTATAGGCAGTTTGGTTAGGTCTTGCTCCATGCATGGATCGATCTAATACTCATAAAACTGTGATATAATGCAAAAACTCAAAGTGATATATTTCACCATAAACAACTAAACATCGTTTTATCAAATTGTCAGATTATAAACAATGTAGAAAACGTACTGACTATAATTCCATTGGTTGATGGGAAACATAACATTCGGTCAAAAGAATGCGATAATATCCTCTTAGAGACAATTTTCAAATAGGGTAATTTTTGACTGGTCAAAAAAGCAATGCTAACGACACAAAGAGCGAGGAGAAATACGCTGCTTTATAGTATTGGTTATAGAATGTTACTATTTCACCTATCCATGTGCCGTGGGTTACAACAAGCGGCACACCTTTTATCATTTTTGCTCAGTTGGTAGCATGTCCTGGTTTAATAACACAGGGGTCCGGAGTTCGAGTCGCAGCCCGTATTCTTCCCGATGTTTAATGCAGTAGATGCGACATGATTTATGGTGCGTTTCTCAACACTGATCATGCATGTTAATACGGAAACAGTGGTCCAGAGGTAGAACGCTTCTGGATACGAGGGTTGTGGGATCGAACCCCGTGAGTAGCGGGTTCCGCTTTGCGAACTTTCATTAAACAACACTCGGCACGACTACGGGTTCTTTATCCAGTAAGCAGAATCGAGAGGGATTAATATAAGTTGAAAGAACTTGTTTCACAATCGATGTAGAATAAACAAGTTTAAACTAATACAGGAAAGAAGTCGGCGGTTTGAAAAGAGAAGTGTGCAGGACTGGTGAGGAAATGCCAGGCGCAAGCGCAGTTGCACTAATATGACTGAAATACTTTTGAAAAACAGACGGCAGGTTATTTTAAGAAACGAGGATAAAGACACGACTTGTTCCAATTCAATACCAGGCGGCAGAGATATCGTAAATAGACTGTTTTACAGATACGACAAACAAGTTAACTATTGTCAATAGTCCAACTCGGACGATACAAAAAACACATAGAAACAATGGATTTTTGTATTGGACAGAAGTCATTGAGAATAAAGGATAAATTCATCTTATAACGCAAAATTCAGCAGAGATTGTATAAACATCTGAAAATGGGTAAGGGCACGCCTGTTATTGCAAAAGGATGCTCAAACTTGACAATCATTTCTTGAAGCGTGTGTTTAAGCATCTTCAATATGAACAAAGAAGTAAAATTTAAAATGATCAAAGCCTGAAATCAGGACTAGGCCTTGGTGAGGTGTAACTGCACGAGGCTGACGGAAAAAAGTATGCTTTTCCTAGCATTGGTTCAAATTTACTTTTTGTCACGTCACTAACACTTCTGTCAGTATATTTCGGAGATGTATAACACATACTTGTGTGGTAAAGTTTTTCGAAACCAGTAAAGCTCAGTCAATGAGTTATTTGAAAGGATAGGAAGACTAACTCTAGTAGTACATTTGCATCTTTATCCACGAGTAGCCTCCCTTACTTATATAAAAGTCTTTAGTATCAGTATAACCTAGTATTCTAAATGAGACAGAATAAGCCATTAACCTTTCAAACAACTTGAAAACCTTTGGAAGAAAAAGTGTTTAAATGGTTTTAAATAAAGGTTGATTATGATCTTATTGCTCTTAAGCCACTGAATTTGACATTCAGTCTATAAGTGATTTAATTTTTATTGGTAATTTGTACTCCTTTGATAAGCTTAAAATATTATCTGCAACATTATTCCAAAAAGCTTCATCTATTATTTCTATTTGATTAATCCAACCTAGATAGACTTTGGAAACAATTGTGATAAAAGTAAAAAGATGTATTTTACGTTTTAATTCCAACATAAAGGAATGGGAGGAATAAATAAAGGACGCAGTATACAGTTTACATTGTTTATTGTTACACAATGTACTGGCATAATATAATTGGAACTTAAAAATGTTTCACTCATAAGCTTTTTTAAATAAGTGAACAATATCATGCGAGAAATATCTTTCAACCTTCAACTTTATGAAAACTGTCTTTAACAAGATGACGTAGACTGATCACGTATTGACCAAGTAAACATTTTTACGATGTTTTATGGTATATCCCTTTCCCAAACAACAAATTTTCCCTGTCCCAAATTGAAAGAGTTTGCAGACGTCATTTCAAAATGTGATGAAATTGGACAATGCTCTTCTGAAAGGGCAGAAAACATTGTGGGAAAAGGAGAAATTGCTCGTTACGAGCAATTACTCCTTTTCCCACAATGTTTTCTAAAGTCGTCTGAAACAAAGTGGTCAAATGTCGTTATTGTTTGGGAAGGGATATAGTGATTATCTAGTGTCAACATTGTTTCAGTTAAATTTCAGTTTTACCAGGGCACATCAGTATTGGAATAGGGCTCTAAAGTGTCAAGACAAACCTACATAATCAGCGGTGATGGCACTTGTGTGTTTAATGTTTAAAATTATAGTATATTTCAGTAAAAGTTATTTTGTCTATTAAAGCTTTTGGACGAGCTGGGCAATATGCTTTTGCCACTCCCGTCATGTTACGATTTTTACGAGAAAATTCTCCATTCGTCTGAAAGGTTACGGAAATATTCAAATAAAGAAAACAAAGCACCCATGGAGCTATTATGATCAGTTATATATACCCTTGTCTACAATTGATTCAAACTTAACTTTACAAAAATGTCCAGAAAAATGGCAAGTAATTGTTCAATGTCTAAATACCAATATCTTCACTAAACTGATTGATCTTAAAGTATATCCCCCCATCAAAAAAAGGAAGAAATAATTAAAAATCAGCATGTCAACTCATTTTCACAATATACATAAGAAAATGCAGAGGACTATAATTAAGAAACAAATGTCACAAAAGAAGGAATTGCTCGTAAAAAGCAATTCCTTCTTTTGCCACAATTGTTTCAAGTAATATCCGAAAAATTTGTTACTTTTCATACCTTATATTTGGTATCTGTTCTTGTTTTGAATTTGGATCAGTCGATTAGACTAATAAGAGGGTATAGAATATAAGCAGTGCAGGGTTATAAAACATAAAGTTACAACATCTAAGGTTATTTCATATATTAACAGTGAAAGCACAATGGATAAAATAACACATTTAATCACAGTCTTGTTTTGAAGAAGTTAAAAAACAAACAAAAACAAATGATAAAATCCCATATAAGCTTAAGAAGCTGTTTGACAAATAAGGCATAAGAATAGCCACAAATAATCTGAAGAAAATCTTTTCAGTCCTTTTTCAAGTTGAGACTTTTGGGAACACATATTCGATTTGGCATTTTGTCATAATATGATAATATAATATTATAATATTATATGGAGTTAACAAAAACAAATTTTCAGGCTTCAAAACAAATAGAGGCAGGTCAAGCAGGGTGGTGAAACCATCAGCATTGTTTTTAAAAGGTCATCATGTGACTAACCTTTGATTATTAATTTTTAAAACATCTTTTATAAATACATGCACATTATGATGTAAACAAATAAACATAATTTAGCGCACATGATAGGTTTAAAGTATTTTAAAAGTATTTATCCTATATCATTTAAACAAAATTGAATCAGATTAATTAAAAATATATTGCAAAAACCCAAATCATGGAACTTAACTTTAAGAAACTAAACATCAAAATACACATGCTCTGGTAGCTATACAAAAACTCATGCTAAAATAAAAACAAAGAAATCATTCTCATTCAGTACTTGGTGTTTTTGTATGGATAGAGACAATAAAACTTAAAACAGCATGAACACTCTTTAAGAGTACAAGCCTAAAGATGACTGTAAAAGTAAATCACTGAAAAGATCACTCAAACGGTTCTCAGCAGAAAGTTTAAAGCAATCTAGTAAAGATTAAGACAATTATCATGTTAAGCTATATGTACATTTCATTTTATATCACTGTGATAAAAAGAATTTAAAGAACAGGGAACAGTTTTACTAAACAGTTTACGCTTAAGATTTGCATAAGTCTAAAACAAAAATTCCTCTCATTTCAAGATAAGCCATAGCAATATTGCAATGTGACACATCATTGGACTCGTCTCTCCGAGATGCTTCCAATGATGTGTCACATTGCAATATTGTACTTTCCTTGAAGATACTATCCATGTGTATCCATTATGACTTACGCAAATATTTTCTTTAAGTTGTTTAGTAAAACGGTACCCAGACAACTTAGCATCACAAAAATAGAATAAAAAATTGATTGTCATGATAGATCCTAATATATCTGTCAAAAAAAGCAATAATCTTTGCTACCACTACAAATCAGACACTGTTCTTAAAATAGTAGAATATGATCAAGCAAAACGAAACTATAATTCTCAAAAACATTTCCCCATTTTCACAATTCATTTAAAAGAACATTGTTGCAAATCTAACAAAAAGAGAAAGGTTAAAACAAAATGTTAAGAGTGTAACAAAGTCACCTGATATCCCAAAAGCTTTATGAAAATAAGGTCAATAATGTGATCACTAGAGTGAAAGCATGCCTTGATATCGTCACACAATTCAACCAAGTCCAAGTCCAATATCAATTCAATGTAATGGTTGACTTCAAATAGGTGGCCATATTGCGTGATTTCTTCTCTAATGTGAAATCTTCAATAGACATTTCTGGGACCTGTACCTGCAATGAAAGATAAATATAAGCTCAAACCATTCCTTCATCAAAATAGGTCAATTGCGCTCATGTGCATTGTTCATGTTTCAATTGATCGATACCATACCTGAGAAAAGAGGTGATTGGAATATCCAATCATTAATCCACATATCGCTTGAGTACTGGTTATGATCCAGGAAGCAGAATGGAGAGTAATAAATCTAAGTTGTAAAAACTTATTTCACAATTGATGTAAAATAAATAAGTTTAAACTAATAATAGTTTAAAGTGCCAATACACTATGGGACAGAGTAAATTGGCTGTTTAAGACAGGTTTGCTGCTTAACACAAATTGATGTGCCCTATAAATCAAACAATGGGGCCTTCTCTAGTGGTCGTTTAAGGCAGGTTAGCTGCTTAAAAGGGTGGTTGCTTAACACAAGTTAGACTGTATATAATATGTTAGGCAATTTAATGAATCTTTGTCAGAATATTTGGTAATCCACAGTGCTTAAAGGAGATAAAGGAGAACTTTTCCTTCTGTCACAATGATAACTTTTTCTTGAACTGTCTTCTAACAAAAGAAATATCATTTTCAATACTTAACATTAAGTTGAAGTATCTCTATCCGCAACCATGGGTGAACTATAAGCCAGTGGCACAATCAAGTAATAAACAATTGTTTAGTTCAATTTTCATTTGCTATTTCTTTCAATTTTAATTGATAAGAGCATAATATTTCATATGGATGGAATTAAGTGCTTTTCTTGACCCTTATAGTCCTGGAACTGACAACATGCTTATGCAAACAGATTAAATCCAGGCCAGGGGCTGGCCTATGATCTAACCTGTTTGCTACTCTGAGTATCTTTCCTCATCAAACTAAGCAGATATCTAAGGTTTTGGAAAGCTGACAACACAAAACTCTATTTTTAGAAAATTACCCAGCATTCTAAGGATTAAATCTATATTGTAGGTACTTATAACAGGTTCTTCTTGACTTCTTTTCTTGCCTTCATCTTGTAGGTGCTAATGAGAGGTACAGAAATCAGCTCTTCAGGAAGTTTCTTATAAAACCCCACAAAATAAGACTTATTGTAATACTTTGAAATATTTTGAAATACTGAAAGCTCAAGAAACTGATAAGTCTCTTATCTGGACCTCTGGTTTACCTGATACTCTTTCTGCCAGCAAGAGGATAGCGCAGTTTTAAATCTTGCACACTCAAGGTCACTGTTAAAGTACAACACCCACTTCTCATTGCATACATTCTCTTCTGTAGAATCAAAAGCCTGAAACAAAAATATTAACAATGTTTATCTTTTCATCTGTATGTATATGACTTTTAATGTTTATCTATCTATCTATATTGATATCTGTTTTACAATCCATGGACATTTTTCAGTTATAATACAATGCTTGACTATAATAATAGAGGAAGGCCCCTAACGTGATGCCCATAAACTGGTCAAGTCCAGTAGAACCGTCGTCATTCCGTAAGTCAGTCTGTAGAACGCACCATATGAAAATCAAAATGCTGTCACTTAGATTTGAACTAAGAGGAAAGACTTAGGTCTAGTAGGAGCTTTCTGAATGGCTTGCATACTGAATTAAGATATATTCAGATTAAATAACCTTTCAAACATAGTTTTAGAGAAGTCACCAAAAACTAGAATGGCTGTAGCTGAAAAACTTTAAATGCTGTAAATACTAAACTAAAGAGTTAGTAAAAAAATAATGGATGACAGTGGTCAAGGGGTAGAGCATCGACCTGGGGACATGAGGGATCAAATCCTGTAAGTAACAGGATCTGCCTTGTGACCTTTCATCAATCAAACATTAGGCGCGAGTACTGGAAATGTATCAAGGAAACAGAATTGAGCGTGATTCATCTAAGTTGTAAGAACTTGCTTTACAATTGTTGTAAAAAAAATAAGTTTAACCTAACTAACGATTCCCGACATTTGTCACCTATTTTGTATAGGGCAGACCTATGTTCCACCATTTAACGTAAAAGTATACTTGTAAAAACCTACCAGGATCAGAAAAGTGTGGTTGACCTCATCCGTTAGAACAGCAGTGATATCCGCAACACACGCGCTGCCGAGTGTGCGGACAAAATTGGTCTCCAGGTCTTCATGACACATCAACAATTTGTGTCTGGATAATATCATACAGCAGGGGATCACACTACTCCTAGACGGGTTCATCTGTGGGGGGAGAAGGTTAATTGAATAGTTAATTAATTGATTGATTGATTAATTGATTGATTAATCAAATGACTCGCTTAATCCTTTACCAAACACCAAATTTTAGACTCTGCCAAATTGGAAGAATTTGCAGACATGTCTCAAAATGTGATGAAATTGGAAAATAATCTTCTGATAGGACAGAAAACGTTGTGGGAAAAGGAGAAATTGCTCATTTGGAACAATTTATCCTTTTCCCACAATGGTTTCCAGAGTCGTCTGCAACAAAGTGGTTTAAATGCCGTTGTTGTTGGGTTAACTGGATGACTAACAAATCTAGAAACCATTCAAGCAAAGTTCAAATTCTACAGGCACATAAAACATAGTCACAGAAATCATTTGTACATTTATTTGGGGTTTTGAAACACATCGATATTATTCTTTGTATATTATGATGTCCAGATTATGGGGGATTGAGAGAGACCCTGAACCCGAGGGCCTGAGAAAAACTGGGTAGGACAATTGTCTGTCTTTTAGTCAGCTGGGTACCATTTTACTAAACAAATTAAGGAAAATATTTGCTTAAGTCAAACTGATAAACATGGATAGTATCTTAAATGAAAGGACAATATTGTAATGTAACACATCCTTGGAAGCATCTTGGTGAGACAATACCAACAATGTGATATTTTTGCTATATTGCTTAGCCAATTATTGAAATAAGAGGGAATGCTGTTTTGAACTTATACAAATAATCAGTGTAAAATGTTTAGTAAAACGGTACTCTGAATGATATAGCCTTATGTTGAGATATTTGGTTTCATACTTATCAAGGCTACCATTCAAGACTATAGTAAGGTCTTCACAAACAAGGACTTACTATATCATCACTGCCTGTCTGACTAAGATTCATACAACAATTTTTGTTGTCAACATAAACATAAAAAGAAAAAGAGTACCTCAGAAAGGCGTTGACTTAGGCGTAAACAGAGCATAAGTTCAACCTGTGAAACCATGATCACGCTATTAAATACATATCTATTTTCAATTCACAAAAGACGAAGTTACCTTTGCAATTCAAAGGTTCCTGCAAAATTATGAACATAGTCATAAAGTTACAAATCTTTTTGAGACAAGCCCTTAAACCTTTACCAAACGCCAAATTTAAGACTGTCCCAAATTTCTAGAGTTTGCAGACGACATCTCAAAATGTGATGAAATTGAAATATCATCTTTTGATAGGGCAGAAAACATTGTGGGAAAAGGAGAAATTGCTCATTAAGAGCAATTTCTCCTTCTCACACAATGTTTTCCAGAGGTGTCAGCAACAAACTTGTTAGTGTTTGGTAATGAGTTAAACTAATCTCTTGACTTGTCATTTTGATACCTGAAGTCCCTCGGAGACAGCCTGACAAAGACCTTGTAACCATCTGTTTGCTTCCTCCTCCGAGTCGAGGGAAATGCACCAGGACGTCTCATCAGACAGAATTATCTTGATTGCGTGGTTTTTATCCGAGTTAAAGTCTCTCTTACAGCCGACACACTGGCCTTCGTTTATACTGAGGAACTGGGAGGGTTTGGAGTCGTTCTTGTCACTGTATAGACACAACATTCCATCCCTATTGTGAAAACAAACAAAAAAGATCTGGATAACTAAGGGCATTTTTTTCAATTCTCTGTTTACGACGGTTTTTGTAGAATTACTTTCTAGTTTAAAAAAGAAAAGGTTGAAAAGGAAATCTTATTTATAACAAGCAATTTCGCCTTTTTCAATAATACTTTCATCTGTCTGTTTGTTTAAATGTGTTCAGCAATCTTTCAGTTGCATCATGGCAACAGTTCACAAAGCCATGTTTGGTAAAGTCCTACAATTACGATTTCTTTTTCAAAACTGTTTTCTGGTCCTAACCTTTAGAACGCTGGGTAATTTTCAAAAAAATGACTTTTGTGTCGTCTGCTTTCAAAAACCTTAATCATCTGCTTAATATTGTTGAGGAAAGATACTCAGAGTAGCAAACAAGTTAGATAACGGGCCAGCAGCCAATTTATTTGGCAGCTGGCTTGGATCTAACCATTTTGTTTAAGCATGAAGTCATTTCCAGCACTATACGGGTTAATGATATCCTTATTTTCATAGATATCATTTAACTAATCCATTACAATGGTTTAATAGTGTCCAGGGCTCCAACATACAACCTCCAAATACTTACAATATAGACACTTCGTATTTTCATCTTTCATCATACGATTATATAGAGATTAATTAACTGGATTCTGATGATATCCAAACATCTGTCACTTATATGGGTGCTATTGGTTGAAAAAACCTTGTTCCCAATAAAACACAATACCGGTATCAAAATGTTTTACAAAGCTAGCTCATAAGGAACTTTTGATCTAACTACTCATTAGCGTCATGGAAAAGAGATTTAGGAAGAAGTATCCACCAATAGCAGAGTTATATACCTGAGTATTGCATAGCCAAGTTTCCATGTCTGTGTTCCGAGTATGTTTGTGGTTTCCAAGGTTTTGTAGTACAGTGCCCCCTCCCTGTCTGACTCGCACGACACCGTGTTAGATGTCGGGTCTTCCCAATGGACCAGAGAGTAACACATCACTTCAGACTCATTAGGCTTAAATGATAAATAAATAATAAAAATAATAATCATTTCCAAGGTTTTGTAGTATAGTGCCCCCTCCCTGTCTGACTCGCATGACACGGTGTTAGATGTCGGGTCTTCCCAATGGACCAGAGAGTAACACATCACTTCAGACTCATTAGGCTTAAATGATAAATAAATAATAAAAATAATAATCATTTCCAAGGTTTTGTAGTACAGTGCCCCCTCCCTGTCTGACTCGCACGACACGGTGTTAGATGTCGGGTCTTCCCAATGGACCAGAGAGTAACACATCACTTCAGACTCATTAGGCTTAAATGATAAATAAATAATAAAAATAATAATCATTTCCAAGGTTTTGTAGTATAGTGCCCCCTCCCTGTCTGACTCGCATGACACGGTGTTAGATGTCGGGTCTTCCCAATGGACCAGAGAGTAACACATCACTTCAGACTCATTAGGCTTAAATGATAAATAAATAATAAAAATAATAATCATTTCCAAGGTTTTGTAGTATAGTGCCCCCTCCCTGTCTGACTCGCACGACACGGTGTTAGATGTCGGGTCTTCCCAATGGACCAGAGAGTAACACATCACTTCAGACTCATTAGGCTTAAATGATAAATAAATAATAAAAATAATAATCATTTCCAAGGTTTTGTAGTATAGTGCCCCCTCCCTGTCTGACTCGCACGACACGGTGTTAGATGTCGGGTCTTCCCAATGGACCAGAGAGTAACACATCACTTCAGACTCATTAGGCTTAAATGATAAATAAATAATAAAAATAATAATCATTTCCAAGGTTTTGTAGTATAGTGCCCCCTCCCTGTCTGACTCGCACGACACGGTGTTAGATGTCGGGTCTTCCCAATGGACCAGAGAGTAACACATCACTTCAGACTCAGTAATCATTTCCACATCACAGTTCTGACTCGTGTTAGATCCCAATAGTAACACATCACTTCTTAAATGATAAATAAATAATAAAAATAATAATCATTTCCAAGGTTTTGTAGTACAGTGCCCCCTCCCTGTCTGACTCACACGACCGGTGTTAGATGTCGGGTCTTCCCAATGGACCAGAGAGTAACACATCACTTCAGACTCATTAGGCTTAAATGATAAATAAATAATAAAAATAATAATCATTTCCAAGGTTTTGTAGTACAGTGCCCCCTCCCTGTCTGACTCGCACGACACGGTGTTAGATGTCGGGTCTTCCCAATGGACCAGAGAGTAACACATCACTTCAGACTCATTAGGCTTAAATGATAAATAAATAATAAAAATAATAATCATTTCCAAGGTTTTGTAGTATAGTGCCCCCTCCCTGTCTGACTCGCATGACACGGTGTTAGATGTCGGGTCTTCCCAATGGACCAGAGAGTAACACATCACTTCAGACTCATTAGGCTTAAATGATAAATAAATAATAAAAATAATAATCATTTCCAAGGTTTTGTAGTACAGTGCCCCCTCCCTGTCTGACTCGCATGACACGGTGTTAGATGTCGGGTCTTCCCAATGGACCAGAGAGTAACACATCACTTCAGACTCATTAGGCTTAAATGATAAATAAATAATAAAAATAATAATCATTTCCAAGGTTTTGTAGTACAGTGCCCCCTCCCTGTCTGACTCGCACGACACGGTGTTAGATGTCGGGTCTTCCCAATGGACCAGAGAGTAACACATCACTTCAGACTCTTCAGGCTAAAATATTGTATGAATAATAAGTTTATCTTTATTTTAAAAAGTAACATTTTCAAAATGAATTTGTGATGTCAGATCATGTTTTGGTGGGTGCAAATCTTAGAAATCAATTAGAACAAAAGAAAACTTGACCAGTCATATGTAAATCTGCATTCAAAATGCTATATTAAAAGGGCCATGTGGTAGAATAGTTTTAAGCTATAACATGTTACCCTCTATAAATAAAGAATTTATTTACTTACTATCAATTCTAATACAAGTAATTTTGCTAGATTTCACATAATCAAAACAACATTGATATCAAAAGGGAGTTGATTATATCAATAAGTGCTACAAACAAATTAAAAGGGCAATTTTTTCTCGGATGTGTGGGGATAAAGTATTGATGAACAACAAACATGCTGATGACCTAGACTGTTAGCTGCCTATAGTACTATCGGACATTGACTAAAGAAAACAGTGACATCTTTCTTATGTATTCTATGAGTGATATTTCCCTGTAGAATTATATATAAAAAAAACTTCTCTCCTTTGTAATGTATAAAGTAGGGGATACTTTACTAATTGCCATTCATCACAGCTACATTCCTCTGTTATGTATTTTGAAGGAAATATATAACTCATTGACTGACATCCAAGTGGCATTCCTTTTTTATGCATTTTCTTAGGTACATAACACTAAGCAACATTCTTTTGAGTAACATTCCTTTGTAACGTATTAAGTAAGGGATATTTTACTAACTAACTTACATAGCAGCGACATTCCTTTGTAATGTATTAAGTAAGGGATATTTTACTAATTAACTTACATAGCAGCGACACTCCTTTGTAATGAATTTAGTGAGGGATATTTTACTAATTAACTTACATAGCAGCAACATTCCTTTGTAATGTATTTAGTGAGGGAAATTTTACTAATTAACTTACATAGCAGTGACATTCCCTTGTAATGAATTTAGTGAGGGATATTTTACTAATTAACTTACATAGCAGCACCATTCCTTTGTAATGTATTTAGTGAGGGAAATTTTACTAATTAACTTATATAGCAGCGACATTCCTTGGTAATGTATTTAGTGAGGGAAATTTTACTAATTAACTTACATAGCAGCAACATTCCTTTGTAATGAATTTAGTGAGGGATATTTTACTAATTAACTTACATAGCAGCGACATTCCTTGGTAATGTATTTAGTGAGGGAAATTTTACTAATTAACTTACATAGCAGCAACATTCCTTTGTAATGTATTTAGTGAGGGAAATTTTACTAATTAACTTACATAGCAGCACCATTCCTTTGTAATGAATTTAGTGAGGGATATTTTACTAATTAACTTACATAGCAGCGACATTCCTTTGTAATGTATTTAGTTAGGGATATTTTACTAATTAACTTACATAGCAGCAACATTCCTTTGTAATGAATTTAGTGAGGGATATTTTACTAATTAACTTACATAGCAGCGACATTCCTTTGTAATGTATTTAGTGAGGGAAATTTTACTAATAAACTTACATAGCAGCAACATTCCTTTGTAATGTATTTAGTGAGGGAAATTTTACTAATTAACTTACATAGCAGCACCATTCCTTTGTAATGAATTTAGTGAGGGAAATTTTACTAATTAACTTACATAGCAGCGACATTCCTTTGTAATGTATTTAGTGAGGGAAATTTTACTAATTAACTTACATAGCAGCAACATTCCTTTGTAATGTATTTAGTGAGGGAAATTTTACTAATTAACTTACATAGCAGCAACATTCCTTTGTAATGTATTAAGTAAGGGATATTTTACTAATTAACTTACATAGCAGCGACATTCCTTTGTAATGTATTTAGTGAGGGAAATTTTACTAATTAACTTACATAGCAGCAACATTCCTTTGTAATGTATTTAGTGAGGGAAATTTTACTAATTAACTTACATAGCAGCACCATTCCTTTGTAATGAATTAAGTGAGGGATATTTTACTAATTAACTTACATAGCAGCGACATTCCTTTGTAATGTATTTAGTTAGGGATATTTTACTAATTAACTTACATAGCAGCAACATTCCTTTGTAATGAATTTAGTGAGGATATTTTACTAATTAACTTACATAGCGACATTCCTTTGTAATGAATTAAGTGAGGGTATTTTACTAATTAACTTACATAGCAGCGACATTCCTTTGTAATGAATTTAGTTAGGGATATTTTACTAATTAACTTACATAGCAGCAACATTCCTTTGTAATGAATTTAGTGAGGGATATTTTACTAATTAACTTACATAGCAGCGACATTCCTTTGTAATGAATTTAGCGAGGGATATTTTACTAATTAACTTACATAGCAGTGACATTCCTTTGTAATGAATTTAGTGAGGGATATTTTACTAAGTGACTTACATAGCAGCAACATTCCTTTGTAATGTATCAAGTTAGGGATATGTTACTTATTAACTTACACCGCAGTGACATTCTTTGTAATGTATCAAGTGATGTATTTAGCAATGGATATGTTACTTATTGACTTACACCACAGCGACATTCAATTGTAATGTATTTAGTGAGGGATATGTTACTTATTGACTTACATTGCAGTGACATTCCATAGTAATGCATTTAGTGAGAGATGTTTTACTAAGTGACTTACATCACAGCGACATTCTTTTGTAATGCATTTAGTCAGGGATATGTTACTTATTGACTTACATCGCAGTGACATTCCTTTGTAATGTATTTAGTGAGGGATATTTTACATATTGACTTACATCCCAGTGACATTCCTTTGTAATGTATTTAGTGAGGGATATTTTAATAATTGACTTACATCGCAGTGACATTCCTTTGTAATGTATTTAGTCAAGGATATTTTACTAATTGACTTACATCACAGCGACATTCAATTGTAATATATTTAGTGAGAGATATTTTACTATGTGACTTACATAGCAGTGACATTCCTTTGTTATGTATTTAGTGAGGGATATTTTACTAATTGACTTACATCGCAGTGACATTCCATAGTAATGCATTTAGTGAGAGATGTTTTACTAAGTGACTTACATCACAGCGACATTCTTTTGTAATGTATTTAGTGAGAGATATGTTACTTATTGACTTACATCACAGCGACATTCTTTTGTAATGTATTTAGTGAGGGATATTTTACTATGTGACTTACATCACAGCGACATTCTTTTGTAATGTATTTAGTGAGGGATATTTTACTAAGTGACTTACATCACAGGGACATTCTTTTGTAATGTATTTAGTCAGGGATATGTTACTTATTGACTTACATCGCAGTGACATTCCTTTGTAATGTATTTAGTGAGGGATATTTTACATATTGACTCACATCGCAGTGACATTCCTTTGTAATGTATTTAGAGAGGGATATGTTACTTATTGACTTACATCACAGCGACATTCCTTTGTAATGTATTTAGTGAGGGATATTTTCTGGGCCAAACTTTCAGTGTCCACCTCCAGTTGACCAGGTTTTAACTCACTGTTCTCCATACTGTTAGCAAGACAGTCTACCATGGCTCTGAAATATGAATAATTCATTTTTATTTTTTAACAGCCTGGTACCTAACATATCTAAGTTATGATAACGATACACTGACTCTTCACACATCCATGTTTCCTTTGTTATAAAGGAGATCAGGGCTAGGCCTTTATTTGACATGCCAAAGGGAAACCAATCATGAAAATCTTGTTTTGTGACCCCAGACCCTTTGTGTGAAACTGTAACTCAACGGAATCAATGAATGGATAGATTGACAATATAGGTTATAAAATTACATAAAAATAAATTATCAATACACTTTACAAATCATTTTATAAAGATATAGAACATTTGTCTTACAGATATAGTAAAACTGTTTACATGGTTTATTTTGTAAACAATGATCAACAACTTCTATCTTGTGAAATCACCTCAATGGGTAGGACCATCTGGGATCCAGACTTTGAAGTGAATCAATACTTCTATCATGTGAAGCTAAATATGCCTCAGAATGCAATCCAATTACTATTTTAAAGACTACTTCTATAGGCCAAAGTCTTTAACCAAAGTAGTGAAGAGGATGAATGATTGCTTCATAATTATTGTTTCATGACAACACAGGTTTCAGCATTTTTTTAAATAAAGAAAAAGAAATAAAGTCATTCATCCAATGATGAGAATTATTTAAATCATATGTTAGATGTTCGTTACTTGTACAACACAATCTGTAGGATAGTGCTTTTAAAAGATGAAATACTATAATAAGTGGGCGACAGTGGTGCAGTAGTAGAGTGTCAGCCTCTTGTACCGAGGGTCCCGGGTTCGAATCCCCGTTAGGCAAGGTGAAAGTTGCTGGGACTAACCAACACATCAATGTGAGTACTGGTGTAGTATCCAGGAAGCAGTCATCGATAGTGAATTTAATGAGCTTCAAGCTTTTGTCCCAATCAATGTTAAATAAATAAGTTTAAACTCAACTCAAGTGATACATACAAGGTGACCCTTTCATCTCCTGTGGTTAACCAGTATTGGTGACGTTTGTTCTTACAGGCAATGTGTAATGTCTGACTACTGTATCCAAGCTGAAAATATAATTTATACAATAAAGGTGTTTGCTCACACATGAGACAATCAGCAAGTCAAAATGAAGTCTTGTTGAAACAATACATGGTTGGTATTGTGGTAAAATATTTAATGAAAAAAACAAAAAAAAACCTGCTGAACAAAACATTGATTCTATGTGTCTATATACTCACTCAAATATACTGACAGTATGGGTTGGATTTAAACCCCATTGTAACACTTTTTGATCTGAATACACATTCATTGTTTGTATCAATACATAAACCGGTATACAGACATTTGCCCTCCGAACACTTCCCCTCTTGTCATATTGTTACTTAATCATTCAAATATTAGCATCATACTTGCAGTTCTGTGCAAAAACAACTCAAATATGTCCTAAATGGAAATATTTGAATAATACAGAAACATGTACATATATTTAAGCTTCCTAAAACTGTTCAGATAATAGATAATAAATGACCCATAATCAAGTAAACTATTGTCATGCTATAACTTAAATACAATAAACTTCCCCTTAAACCCAAACAAACAAGTTACCCCCAAAAAGAGCTTATCCAAATCTTCACTTACTGAAACAAAGTCTAATTCCAGATAAGGTATATGGTTGAGTGTTTGGAAACGCCGTTTCCCCTGTTCTTGTAGAATATACAGTGCATGGGTCGTTACCATGACAAACACAGTTTTGGTTTTACCCTCTGTGTGACCTTGGCGACTACAAAACATCTGAAACAAAGGTCAAAACTATCTAAACATCTCCATCATTTAAAACAGTATTGATATCATCTGCCGTTACTTTCAAAATAGACCAGTTAAAAAATCTCATAAAAGAGAAAATGTTAAACCATTACCAATGGTTTTCCCTTGAATTATACTAATTTTGGGCATTTTTTACCCCTTGTACCGGTATATGGAATTTGTGAATGGAAAATAAAGATCTTTAGGGGTCATATTCAAGAATTGGTGGAGATTTACTATATAACTTGGGGGTCAAGGAAAAATAATGATTACCATACAAAATGTCTATATTTATCTTACATTGGGGAAAAAACAACTATAAATAAGAGGAGGTATTCTTAGATACCATTGTCATCGGTCTCTACATAAGCAAGGTATGTGAGAAGAAATTCCTGACTTTATTTATAAACTGGCTTTCCTATAGACGTGCTGACAGGGCTTTCCCATAGAAGTGCTGATGGGGCTTTCCCATAGGAGGCTGACAGGGCTTTCCCATAGGAGTCCTGACAGGGCTTTCCCATAGAAGTGCTGACAGGGCTTTCCCATAGAAGTGCTGACAGGGCTTTCCCATAGAAGTGCTGACAGGGCTTTCCCATAGAAGTGCTGACAGGGCTTTCCCATACGAGTGCTGAAAGGGCTTTCCCATAGGAGTCCTGACAGGGCTTTCCCATAGAAGTGCTGACAGGGCTTTCCCATAGAAGTGCTGGCAGGGCTTTCCCATAGAAGTGCTGACAGGGCTTTCCCATAGATGTGCTGACAGGACTTTCCCATAGAAGTGCTGACAGGGCTTTCCCATAGAAGTGCTGACAGGGCTTTCCCATACGAGTGCTGAAAGGGCTTTCCCATAGGAGTGCTGAAAGGGCTTTCCCATAGGAGTCCTGACAGGGCTTTCCCATGGAAGTGCTGACAGGGCTTTCCCATGGAGTGCTGAAAGGGCTTTCCCATAGGAGTCCTGACAGGGCTTTCCCATAGGAGTCCTGACAGGGCTTTCCCATAGAAGTGCTGACAGGGCTTTCCCATAGAAGTGCTGAAAGGGCTTTCCCATAGGAGTGCTGAAAGGGCTTTCCCATAGGAGTGCTGACAGGGCTTTCCCATAGGAGTGCTGACAGGGCTTTCCCATAGGAGTCCTGACAGGGCTTTCCCATGGAGTGCTGAAAGGGCTTTCCCATAGGAGTCCTGACAGGGCTTTCCCATAGGAGTCCTGACAGGGCTTTCCCATAGAAGTGCTGACAGGGCTTTCCCATAGAAGTGCTGAAAGGGCTTTCCCATAGGAGTGCTGAAAGGGCTTTCCCATAGGAGTGCTGACAGGCAAGAAGGCTCACTTCACTTCACATTATTTAACGAAAAAAAAAATGGGATTCCAACTTCAAAATGGTATTTGGTTTGGTGACAATTACTGTACATATCTTTTTTGTGCCTTAATTGCTCCCAGGGCACAACTATCAGAGTTAGCCTCTTTAACCATTTACCAAACGCCATATTTTTGACTGTCCAAAATTGAAAGAGTTTGCAGACGACATTTCAAAATGTGATGAAATTGTAAAATAATCTTCTGATATATGTTAGAGAAGAAAACATTGTGGGAAAAGGAGGAATTGCTCGTTAAGAGCAATTATTCCTCCTTTTCTCACAATGTTTTCCAAAGTCGTCTGCAACAAACTGGTCAAATGTCGTTATTGTTTGGTAATGGGTTAATTACTCCCAGCACACAATTTTAGTGTTAGCCCCTTTAAAAGATGTTCAGGAAAATGTTCTCCACGTTGGAATATACCATTAAAGATGAAATTTTATAATAATGTGATATATACCTTTATGACGGTTTCAGTATCCTCCTGTACAATGTCTAGAGACAAATACAACATGCTGTTATTGTCCAACCTGCAAAATATATTCGATATCATTAGTCCCTAGTTCTGTGTAATACAACCTGAAACTAATGGCCCCTCTCTATGTGGGTTTAAATCACTATAGAGAGTTCAGGGTCTTCCTCAGGATTTGTTTCAGGCACTGGGGTGCTTGGCGTTCGGGAGGGATGTTTGACATAAGAGGGGTCCTCCTTCCCATGTCAATTTCTTCTTAAATATGCACCCCTAAATGGTAGGTTATTAGGTACATGTTTTAATTGTAAGACAAAAATTACTATTTTTAAACAAAATTGAATGTAAAAAACATTGTTAGAAGCAAGTAGACTGCCTGTGGTACAAGTTTTAGGCGCTGTGGCCAAACTTTACGCACAGTCGAATAAATTAAGGCCTTAGGGGAGTGCCAGTTTTGAAATTCAGGCACTGAGGCCCCACAGTGCTTAAAAGGCCTGGAGAAGACCTAGGCCAGTTGATATTGATTTTCTAGAGAGGTAGTCCACCAGCTGACATACAAGATGCCATTATGAGCAATGTTTCCTTTCATCACAGTGATTTCTCAAGTCATCTACTGTCAAAGTGAGTCAATTTAAGTTTACACATACACATACATGTATCTTATTCATGAAAACAATAACAGAATGATCAAACCGATGAAATTTTATAAAATTATTGAGGCATAAGCTTTCTTACCAAGTATCCAGATAGGATACATAATGATAAACATATCAAGGGTTCAATGCAATACAATAGCTATAGTCTTACATTAAACCCTCAATAAGTATTGAATGATGTGTATTTTCTATGCTAACTTTTGTATACTATTTTCATTGGTATTTATAAGAAATGTCTCGTCGAGGTGATCATAAGGAGTACCTACAATATAGGGTTGGTTAGTATTTGAAATATTCCAAGGATTTCATAATGTCTCTATCTGAACCCTTTATATATGCATTCATCAAATAAGGTAAAAAAGATTAAACGAAATGAAAAGTTAATACTGCTTAACCCTTAGAATTCTGGGTAATTTTCTAAAAATAGATTTTTTGTCATTTGCTTTCTAAAAAATTAAATATCTGCCTATTTTTGTTGAGGAGATACTCTGAGTAGCAAACAGGTTAGATCACAGGCCAGCCGCTGACCTGGATCTAACCTTTTTGCATCAGTATGAAGTCCGTTTCAGCACTATTATAAGCGTAAAGGGATATAACTTACTCCACTTCCCCGGCCCTAAGGCTCGATGTACGAGGTCGGACCAACAGGCTGGTTTTTGTTGCCTCATCTTCGTCGTCTTCGGAAAATGTGATTCGAGTATAGAGTTTCTTTTGATCAATAAGCTCGTCCACTTTGGCTTGCAATGCTTGCTGTTCTGTACCTACCAAAATTGAATTGTGTCAAGATTTGAAAAATTGTAGGAATGGATTGAACAAATGTGCATATCCTCAGCATGAAAACATATTGCTGTTCTTTACCTACCAAAATTAAATTGTATCAAGATTTGGAGACCAATTAAATGATGGGAAAAAATTGCAGGAATGGAGTGAAAAATGTGCATATTGTCAGCATGAAAACATATGTGTAATGAAAACATATGTGTACAATGCCTGCTGTTCTGTACCTTTCACTATTGAATTGTATCAAGATTTGAAGACCAACTAAATGATGGGAAAAAAATACTGGAATGGATTGGACAAATGTGGATATCATCAGTATGGAAACATATATGTACAATGACTGCTGTTCTGTACTTACTCAGATTACAAGTTTTCATAAATTTTCATAATTTTCATAAATGGAATTCAATTAAGTTAAGAAAGAATCTATAGGTCAAAGAATTTATAAGATCTTATCATAAAAAATGAAATGCTGAACATAAAGTAATATGATAAATAGATATTTGTTCTCTTTATGCATTTACATCATTATTTATAATTCAGGAAACCTTTATGACAAAATAAAATGTTTTTATATAATGACTTAAAGGTGATCATTTCAAAAATTTGGAAATTATAATTCTTCTTTTTTTTTAAACTGCACAACAGGTGTACTGCTATATGATATGTACTGAAGATAGTCATTGGAAGCAAACTTAGATCATTTTTAAGTCTTTAAAGTTTGTAAACAGTTAATTAACTTATATTTTAAATCAAAAGTGTGACATCACCAATCTTCTGCATCTTATCTGTTTATACTACGATACTTGTCACTTCCTGAAGAATTATGTTTTCAATAGCTACTTTTAATTGTATATCAAACAACAATACAAAACTTGTATTGTTTCAACTGCATTTTCTTTCAACTTTTACATCTTACTAGTGAACAAGCATCTTTAATAATCTTTAAAAACTATAGATACCAACCTTTAAATCAATTCAATAAAACAGCAGAGTCTCTTAGAATTCCTCCCACAACAAGACATTTCTTCCCATATCAGTTCTACTTGTCAAAATTGACATGTTTTGTCATGACTTGATATTTTGAAGTAAAATGTAGTTTTAACATCTTTTCACTTACATAGCAAGCTACCCTGAATTTAAATTAGAACTCTATTTTAGAACTACATGTACAAATTGTTCCCCATTGATTATTACTATCCACATAAAATGCCATGGAGAGAAACCATTACATTAAACAATTAGTCTGTGTCTGGTATTTTCCCAAAGCATTTGTTTGCTAAGCATTTAAAGTTACCTTGAACTTCAGGGTCAACAGACTGGTTGCTATGGTTACTAGACTGCGAGGCAACGCTGATGTTGGGTGACCCTCGATAATCAGACTGGGAACTCTGGGGTCGACTTGTATGTAGTCTGCTCTCTTCTTCTGTATCATACTGGGAGGATCTAGACGCAGCTGAAACAGGCCTCTTCTGATTGGTTGAAAAAATATCAGGAGTGTTTCTATTGGATAAATGATCATGATCTGAGGAGAGATCTGAGTCCTGATTGGTTGAATTCAAATCATATAGATTTTGATTGGCTAAATTAAAATCACTTCCTAATTTTTTATTATTTTCTTTGAATGTGATTGGTGAGTATGATCCTGTATGTTTACTATCTATTGGTGTCAGTCTAGCCGGAGTGTTGTTGTTCGAGCCTCTGGAAGGTGTGCTGGAATTGGACTGCCTGCTAGGGGTACTTCTGCAAGAATGTTGCGAAAACTTGGAAGAATTTGCTGTAACATAGAAATCATTGTCCTCTTCATCACTATCAAACGAATCAGAACCGTGAGCTTTACTGTAGATGCTTGGTTCCTCTGGTGTAATTTCCTCTTCTGTAGCACTCGCTTCAGGTACCTTGTTGGATGAATTATTGGCTGTATCAGGTGGGTTATCTCTGATATCATCATCCATGTTGTAAATAGCTTTAGATTTCACATCTCGTATCATGTTTTTATATTGCACTGTATCATTACCATCAATTTCATCGTTTATCATCCCATTATCTATTTCGTCAACATTGTCAGAAAGTTCATGAGTGAATTGACCAACATCAGCGTTCACAATATCATCCACTCTTGCACGCAACATTTCTGTGAAAACTCCACTGTCCGGTCGAGAGTTACTAACTTTGTTACCAGTCAATTTATTCCCAGTTCCGGTTCCATGCCTTCTTTGTTCAGAAACATTACTTGATTTTTCTGTAACTTTATTAGTTTTATTAACTACACCATTTGGTTGAGTGGATATTTTAGTACCTAAACCAGAATCCAGCCCATCTAATTGTTCACTTGAAGACATGGATATTGCACAACTCCCGGTATTATTATCAACCTTCACACCATCATCAATTCCATCACCCGAGGACCGTTTCAGGGATGAGAGAGTTTCATCAGATTGACACATTGCACCATCAGACTCTTCAGCCTTAGATTTAATTATTGCACTAGTTAGTTTAATGTCATCAATGGGTGGAATTTTTATCTTATCCACTGCACCATGTCCAGAGGCTTCGACAGTCTCTTCCCCGTCTGTCAGGCTTGATACCGACACAAACTTCCTTTTCTTTTTCTTGGAATTATGGGGTTTTCCTTTCTTGGTCATTCGAATCACCTCTAAATCAGAAGAGCAGCTAGATGCCAGAGAACTGTCCCTATAACATGATACAGGACAATAATTAATTAGATATTGTGCATCCATTTTGAAAGCCTTTTGTATGTTACAGAATAAAACTCAATAAAAATAGCCTGCATGAATTGACTGTTCTATGATTGGGTTTATTCTCCTATTCTAGCAGTGTTTTCATTTGCTAAATGTGATTTAATTTTACTCATAATGGATCTCAGATCTTGTCAAGACTATTTCAGTTTTGTTGGTAAACCTGGCTCGTAATGATATAGGAAGACCTCAAACTTCACTGCCCATAGGGACAGGATAAGCTGGATAAAACCATTGGCATTACATAAGTCACTTTGGGGAACAACTCCTATGACATATGTGAGTTAAATGTGTATGTACATAGGAAAGTGTTAACAATAACATAAAATAAGGAAACTTGTACCTGTCTCCTAAACCTGTTCCAGAATTGGCATTATACTCCTATTCAAGCAATGGAGAAGTTGAAATATGTAATTATAGGACAAAATTTAATGTACAATAAATAAATCTCCAATAACTCTTACCCAGCCCCCTTTGACTGCTCTATAATTGGCGTTATACTCCTCTGTCTGTAATTCCAGTCGGAATGGACGCCACTGTCGATGGACGGGGAATACCGCTGACTCGACGTAAACTCTTCACTTCCAACACTGCCAGTGTCCTGACTGTATGATCGCATCATATCCTTCGTCTCAAAAACTGTCTGAAAATGTACGTACAATCAAACTTGTGATAAGAGGTCAGCCTATGGAACTGAGAAAATTGGCTGTTTAAGACAGGTCGGTTGCTTAACACAAATTGATGTTCACTATAAATCCAACAATGGGACTTTTTGTAATGGTTGTTTAAGGCAGGTTGGCTACTTAAAAGGATGGTTGCTTAACACAAGTTGGACTGTTGGTGTTTACTTATATAAATCTCAAACTGAAAACCATGAAATATCTATTTTTAACCTCGTTTTGATTTATTGATAAGTCAACAACAAATGAATGTTGCCGAAGGAGGTTTTACAATATAAGTTATGAAAGTAATGTCTACATAACAGAGCATATTAAGGTCTTTTACCTCAAGTACTTTGAAACAAATCCTAATGTGGGCGTACCTTAGAAAAGCATTGTCAAGAGATTCAATAAAGAAGTAGGAAAAATGGAGCTGAATAAATGCATGATATGTGAATCTATAACAGCTCATGCACATTGTTTGTCAGAATTTTGTCCAACTTTACACTAGTTAAACCGCTATGAACAATTACTTGTATATGGTTTGTCAAGCGGTCCATTGCAGCAGATAAAAAGCTTTTTAGGATTGGTCCTTAGCAGTTTTTCACCTGATGACAATTTTATTGACTAGTCATTATTTTCTCACAATCAAGAAAGAGTTTTTCTTATTGCGGCACAGCAAGTCTTAACCCCTTTTCTAAAAAATACCTCACTCTATCACATCTGCTACACTATACTTTAGAAACAATATTAGACCAATAACACTAACATTTTGAGAAATGGGCATCACATTCGATGGTATATAACACCAATACAGCTTCAACTCTTACAAATATTATCAAATTTTGATTTTATTGTCTGTAAAAGTCTAATCTTTTTCTGCACTTGTCAATATAAAGATTATATAGTAAATTCCAGTCATAAACCACTTGTCAATATGATTATATAGTAAATTTCAGTCATAAACCACTTGTCAATATAATGATTATATAGTAAATTTCAGTCATAAACCACTTGTCTATTTAGGCTTTTTCAAAAACTGGGCAAGACAAACAGTTGATTAAGCCTCCCCTGAATTATTCATTTTATTTTATGTTATCTTTCACATATAATTCTAGAAATTTTTGTCACCTTACTCAATTGATTTGCATAATGCATGCCACAAAATTATAAAAAAATAACAAAGGAAACACCAAAGCAATTAACACACTTTCTACAATCACCATGCATTTACAAAACAAAACCTCAAGCATCTATAATAAAATAAACCAGAAAGGCAGTTAAGAGGTATATTCTCCTTGCTATGTTGTGTATTGTTTCTCTTGACCTCAAATAGAGGAGCATAGTACTTTACAAAGGTCTGGATGAGGCGATTCAAATGAGTCTCCGAGACGCTTCCAATGACGTGCCACATTGAAATATTGTGTTTTTGCTTAAGGTTCAATCCATATTTATCGGGTTTGCTTACACACATATTTTCCTTAAGTCTTGTAGTAAAGCGGTACCCTGGGATTTATCTAATAGTGTTTGACATACTGCTTGATTAGACCCTAACACATTCCCATATCCTCACTCATAGTGTAAGACATACTGCTTGATTAGACCCTCACACATTCCCATATCCTCACTAATAGTGTTTGACATACTGCTTGATTAGACCCTAACACATTCCCATATCCTCACTCATAGTGTAAGACATACTGCTTGATTAGACCCTCACACATTCCCATATCCTCACTAATAGTGTTTGACATACTGCTTGATTAGACCCTCACACATTCCCATATCCTCACTAATAGTGTTTGACATACTGCTTGATTAGACCCTCACACATTCCCATATCCTCACTAATAGTGTTTGACATACTGCTTGATTAGACCCTCACACATTCCCATAGCCTCACTAATAGTGTTTGACATACTGCTTGATTAGACCCTCACACATTCCCATATCCTCACTAATAGTGTTTGACATACTGCTTGATTAGACCCTCACACATTCCCATATCCTCACTAATAGTGTTTGACATACTGCTTGATTAGACCCTCACACATTCCCATATCCTCACTAATAGTGTTTGACATACTGCTTGATTAGACCCTCACACATTCCCATAGCCTCACTAATAGTGTTTGACATATTGCTTGATTAGACCCTCACATTCCCATATCCTCACTAATAGTGTTTGACATACTTAGACACACATTCCCGCCTCACTAATAGTGTTTGACATACTGCTTGATTAGACCCTCACACATTCCCATATCCTCACTAATAGTGTTTGACATAGCCCCTCACACATGTGTTTGACATTATTAGACCCTCACACATTCCCATATCCTCACTAATAGTGTTTGACATACTGCTTGATTAGACCCTCACACATTCCCATATCCTCACTAATAGTGTTTGACATACTGCTTGATTAGACCCTCACACATTCCCATATCCTCACTATAGTGTTTGACATATTGATTAGACCCTGCCTCACTAATAGTGTTTGACATACTGCTTGATTAGACCCTCACACATTCCCATATCCTCACTAATAGTGTTTGACATACTGCTTGATTAGACCCTCACACATTCCCATATCCTCACTAATAGTGTTTGACATACTGCTTGATTAGACCCTCACACATTCCCATATCCTCACTAATAGTGTTTGACATACTGCTTGATTAGACCCTCACACATTCCCATATCCTCACTAATAGTGTTTGACATACTGCTTGATTAGACCCTCACACATTCCCATATCCTCACTAATAGTGTTTGACATACTGCTTGATTAGACCCTCACACATTCCCATATCCTCACTAATAGTGTTTTGACATACTGCTTGATTAGACCCTTGACTAATAGTGTTTGACCTTGATTAGACACACATTCCCATTCACTAATAGTGTTTGACATATGCTTGATTAGACCCTAACACATTCCCATATCCTCACTAATAGTGTTTGACATACTGCTTGATTAGACCCTCACACATTCCCATATCCTCACTAATAGTGTTTGACATACTGCTTGATTAGACCCTCACACATTCCCATATCCTCACTAATAGTGTTTGGCATACTGCTTGATTAGACCCTCACACATTCCCATATCCTCACTAATAGTGTTTGACATACTGCTTGATTAGACCCTCACACATTCCCATAGCCTCACTAATAGTGTTTGACATACTGCTTGATTAGACCCTAACACATTCCCATATCCTCACTAATAGTGTTTGACATACTGCTTGATTAGACCCTCACACATTCCCATATCCTCACTAATAGTGTTTGACATACTGCTTGATTAGACCCTCACACATTCCCATATCCTCACTAATAGTGTTTGACATACTGCTTGATTAGACCCTCACACATTCCCATATCCTCACTAATAGTGTTTGACATACTGCTTGATTAGACCCTCACACATTCCCATAGCCTCACTAATAGTGTTTGACATATTGCTTGATTAGACCCTAACACATTCCCATATCCTCACTAATAGTGTTTGACATACTGCTTGATTAGACCCCCACACATTCCCATATCCTCACTAATAGTGTTTGACATACTGCTTGATTAGACCCTCACACATTCCCATATCCTCACTAATAGTGTTTGACATACTGCTTGATTAGACCCTCACACATTCCCATATCCTCACTAATAGTGTTTGACATACTGCTTGATTAGACCCTCACACATTCCCATATCCTCACTAATAGTGTTTGACATACTGCTTGATTAGACCCTCACACATTCCCATATCCTCACTAATAGTGTTTGACATACTGCTTGATTAGACCCTCACACATTCCCATATCCTCACTAATAGTGTTTGACATACTGCTTGATTAGACCCTCACACATTCCCATATCCTCACTAATAGTGTTTGACATACTGCTTGATTAGACCCTCACACATTCCCATATCCTCACTAATAGTGTTTGACATACTGCTTGATTAGACCCTCACACATTCCCATAGCCTCACTTATAGTGTTTGACATACTGCTTGATTAGACCCTCACACATTCCCATATCCACACTATTGTGATTTCACTTAAAGCATCAGCCAATAGTTGTCTTTATTAAAAATCCTTTTCACACCTTTGAAGCAAAAAAACAATATACAACATGGTAACATTTTCAACAAAAGTTCATTCTTCTTAGGATATAATAATTGTTTTATCTTTCTAATCAATTGAAAGGGTTAAGGATACTATAATTTTATGACTTCTATATCATTACATGGAACCGGAAAAGGTAATGCAATAAAGACGCATTTGATAGTTTAACCCACACTTTTCTTCTACTGGAATGTGAGGCTTTAACTCAAAAGCAATTTAGATTTGGAAAATAATGTCACCAATAATAGTTTCTTAAAGAAATATAATTGCAGCCATATAGGCAAATAAATATTGCTCAGTTTTGCAAATACTAGTTATGTTTTTCTCTGTTTTCCTCAATTGATCTAGTGGATGTATATTGAATGTATAATAATAAATAAACACAAAAAAGGACAATAAATCACAAAATACGTTACCGTTTTACAACAAAATGCGAAGCAACCAAACAAAATTACAACTAAGTGTATACTATGAATGGACTCAACTCATCAGAATGAGTTATCATATGTCAAACTAGAATCAAATAGGCAATAACCTGCTCAGCACTTGTATCTATCACATCTCATCCTTATATACAGTGATATATCGTTTATCCGAACAGTCTGTTCGCAACATAATTTCCAGATTAATGAATCATCCGGACTAATGAAGCAGGGCCAGGTCTTATACACATATAGAAATAAACGGTCTTTATGCACATGTATACTTATAACCCTTTACCAAACGCCAAATTTTCGACTGTCCCAAATTGAAAGAGTTTGCAGATGACATTTCAAAATGTGATGAAATTCAAAAATAATCTTCTGATATCTCACAAAACATTGTGGGAAAAGGAGAAATTGCTCGTCACAAGCAATTTCTCCTTTTCCCACAATGTTTTCAAGAGTCGTTTGCAACAAACTGGTTAAATATCGTTAGTGTTTGGTTATTGGTTAGGCAAATTACTGCACAATAATTCCGTTCCCTTACTATTTCATTCGGATTGCAATACATCCAGATAATCAGTGTCCGGATAAACAAGCTTCACTGTAATCATTTTTAATTCCTTTTCTTTTTTAGAAAGTTTCCAGATTGAACTGAATGGAGATCTCTTGTAGAGATGTTATGCTCAGGAAAGTAAGTCAGCAAATTAGAAGCAGCTGTACCCATTACTTTAAATCAACTCATATTTACACCTACACAAGAAGATTTCACTGTATCAGAAGGGAAAATTGCTTGTAATGAACAGATTCTCGTTTGTCACAGTACATGTAATTTCTTTTCAATATCATGAAGAAAATATAATTCCTACACGTAAAGCTCTTAAAATTTTGTCTACTGTTGCGTTTTTGTTTGTTTGTTTGTTTAATTTGTTTTACATTGTTTGTAAAGTAAGCTTAGTGAAGCCCATCAAGTCAATCTCGAAAAAAAAAGACTTTTTGTCTCACAATATTTTCTACCCTGTCAGTTAAGAGTTTTGGACCAGTTGGGCAATACAAACAGTTTATTTTGCCACAAATTAAAGGGTGAAAGTATTAAACAAAAAAGTTTTACACATTACTTTTTCATTTTTTGTTGTAAAAGTGAAAAAATTAAAAGCTGTTGATTCTTACAATTTGACTGCTTTTCTTTCTTTTATTAAAGTAAAGCATAACAAAAAAGGAAGATAAAAATAATGATACAAATAAAAACAGAATCAAGACTAGTTGAACACCATGCATTCTTACTGTTATTTTCCGGGATAGTTTCGTCTGCATGAGAGGATATCAAAAAAACCTTTATCAGTGAGCAAATATACATACAGAAGCCCCTTATATCAGACAACTTCCCACTTTTTTCCACATTGAACCCAACCCTCCCTGTGGGAATAGGTGACAGGTCCAAATTGAAGCAGACGACAAAAAAAGCATGACCAAAAGACATTTTCTTTGTAACATTGGAACGAAACTTTTGCGATATAAGGATAAACTGCCTGCCCAACTGGACCAGGTTACAGGTGAAGACACTACATTCCCAAAACAAAGATTAACTCAGGAAGCATCATTTCATCTAAGTATGTACAGTTTATATATGATAGATCTCAAAGGTGATGTCATGCTATGTTAATTCACTGTAATAAATAATCAAAAATGATCTTATTTTGCTTTCAATGACTAATCTTCATTGTGAATCATATAACAGTACAGTTTTTGTTTCAACTTCACTGTAGTTTCAACAACTATAATGAGACAACTATTTCACTCCCCGTCATTTTAGATAAACATAACAACAAGGTAGTATTTGGCAGTATTGTATATTCACATTGTCTTTAAGCTTTTGTGTTGTGTGTGTCTTCCTGTTCTTTTGTATGTACGTTTGTGTATGTGTGTGTATGTGTGTATGCCTAAGGAATAATAAATATAAGTGAATGTGTGTATGGGCTTATGAGCTTAAGAATACAAGATATATAGTACAGGAATATGAATAAATGTACATGTAAATTAATGTCAAAATATGTAACTTGATACTTGGAATTAAATTGTATAAACTGGAAAAAAAGTCTATAACAAACTTCCTTTTACCTGAGGTAATGGCCTGTGAGACCCTGGATGGATACTCTCCATGCTGCATATAGACAGTTTGTCAAACTCCACCGTCGCCTCAACATTCATCTTCTGCTTTAAATTGGGTGGATAGGCACAGAGATCCAAGTAGGGCATATTCTGCAATATAGTTTTAGTTTATGATTTATTTGAAACTTAAACATTTGATTAAACGCCTATTTCTACATATAAATACATTATCAATGGCGTTGTGCAAATGAAAAATGAAAAACATGTAACTAAACAAACATTCAATTCTGAGTATAAAAGTTTATCTATTACACTCTGATAAAATAGCAGAAAATAGTTCCTGAAGAAGCACACTTTCAATCTTTGTTTAAAAATGTCTACAGAATCTCATTGTCTCGGGCTAACTGGTAATTCATTCCATAATTTTGGACATATCGTACCGAAACTGCTGTCGGAAAAAGGTCTTGTTCTTATCAAAAGGAACACCATAACAACCGAAACATGATTCAGATGATCTTAAGCTACGTTTTGACACTTTATGAGACAGAATTGACGTTTTCTAATATCTTCCAGCCTGAGCAATCCCAGAATTCAAACCAAACTACTTCCTTTGACCTGAAAATGGGTTTTCGCTCATCATGCTTCGTCAGCTCGGTGGATAACGTGTCTAATTTGAATATACAGGGGTCCTGGGTCAAAGAGGTCGTTTGGATAAAAAGAGTTCGGGCATTTTATGAAGTCAATGCAATATGATTTGTTTATCTCTGACCACTGATCCAATAGGTTTATGTGTGAGTGAAAGCAGAGAGCAGCTTTGGAATTATATTTTGCAGTAATGCAGCATTTATAGATGTGCTAACTGTAATGGTATGACTGAAATACAGTTAAACCATTTACCAAACGCCAAATTTTTGACTGTCACAAAATGAAACAGTTAGCATACATTTAAAATTGTGATGAAATTAAAAAATAATCATCTGATAGGGAAGAAAACATAGCGTGAAATGAAAAATTGCTTGTTAAGAGCAATTTCTATTTATCTCACAATGTTTTCCAGAGCCGTCTGCAACAAACTGGTCAAATGTCTTTATTGTCTGGTACTGGGTTAATAAAGCATATAAACCCAATCCAACCAACAACCAAGTGGTAATGCCCTTCCCCAGATTGCCATGGAGGGAAAAAATAACTTGAATAGGAATCAATTTTTTGTCCC
Source organism: Cerastoderma edule (assembly GCA_947846245.1). Lineage (NCBI taxonomy): Eukaryota > Metazoa > Mollusca > Bivalvia > Cardiida > Cardiidae > Cerastoderma > Cerastoderma edule. The sequence continues at coordinate 5,164,668 of OX401417.1, read as the reverse complement.
TTGTTAATATTATTATGATGTTTAAAGTGGATGTAAAACAGGTTCATCAATTATTTCATTTTGGGTCCTGCTTGGCTCAGTGGTTAAGATGTGGACAGGTGGACTCACTCAGAACTCAGAGGTCACAGGTTCGAGCCTCAACAAGACCTCTGGTTTCAAGGAAGTGGCCTTGGGCAAGACAATTCAGAGCCTTAGCCTAGTACTGGTGTATCCATGAAAGCTGTTACAAAACTGAAAAATGTTGGTACGGTACTGACAAAGAGAACCAATATGGAACCTGTGTCATTAACTTACTATAAATATAACTATGTTACGTCTTTCCTTGATTCACCAGAACTAGGCAAGGGTTTTGCCAAGGGACACTCCAACAGGAGTTCAATGAAGTCAATCATGATTCAAATATCACTTTCCAACACATCAAATCAAGTTCATAACATTGGATCCGAAAACATATTGTGCTTTACTGGCGAGGACACATAAGGAGCTTCAATAGGTGCACTGTCCTCTGCAATACAACTTGAATACTCTTCAAAATGTGTAAAACTCTCATCAAATCAAAAGCAGACAGGCTAACAATTTTAAGTGAATATAAATGTTCAAAAATCTAATTAACTGAAAGGATGATCTACTTCATAATGTAAGATAAGTTTACAGGTTGATTTGTGATTATGATAAATGTCAGCAAGATTACCATGCTGACATTTATCATAATAACCAATCAAACAGTAAAATCGTTTGTTTGAATTAACAGCCTCAAGCTTGGGATCCTGTGCAAAAGGTCATCAAAATATATCATCAGGAAAAACTTAACTACCTTCTATCCAATATTAAATTGTATGACTCATCCAAATAGAGTGCAACACCTGACTATGATGATGAAGTTTAAAATAGTACCAGGTACATTTTCTATTTCATGTTTTCTTTGTTTAACCCATTTCCAAACAATAACCACATTTGACCACTTTGATGCAAACGACTCTGCAAAACATTGTGGGAAAAGGAGAAACTGCTTTAAATGAGCAATTTCTCCTTTTCACACAATGTTACCTGTCCTATCAGACAATTATTTTTCAAGTTCATCACATTTTGAAATGCCATCTGCAAACCTTTTCAATTTTGGACAGTCGAAAATTTAACGTTTGGTAACAGGTTAAATGAGGGTTTGATATTGTGCAGTACGATAGATAAGTACAATAGACTGGAGACTTCTTTTCATAAAATTCCAAACCTACCCCTACCATGCATTGAACCTGTGCGGAGATAAGGCCATGTGATTTCATATTTGTACTCTTTTTGATTCTTTGTACAAATACATTTGCAATATGTTTATTTCAATAGTTCTGCCCTCAGGCCCATAATACATATCTAATATACAGTGAACCCTCGTTTAACCGGACCCCGATTATCCGGATGTCTCGCAATCCGAATGAAATTGTAAGGGAACGGAATTATTGGACCAGTTTGTTGCAGACGACTTTTGAAAACATTGTGGGTAAAGGAGAAATTGCTCGTGACGAGCAATTTCTCCTTTTCCCACAATGTTTTCTGTCATATCAGAAGATTATCTTTGAATTTTATCACGTTTTGATGTCTTCTGCAAACTCTTTCAATTTGGGACGGTCGACAATTTGGCGTTTGCTAAAGGGTTATAAGTATATACCGCTCATACAGACCGTTTATATCAATCTTAATGTGAATAAGAACATGCTCTGCTTCATTAGTCCGGATTATTCGGTAAACCGGACATTTTGTTGGGAACGGACATGTTCGGATAAACGAGGGTTCACTGTACACGTTTGAAACAAGAGAGTAACTCAGTAACATAGTTATTACAATATGATAAATGATGATAAAAGATGAAAGGAAAAAGGTGGGTTTGCGTGTGACGCATTTTAACCTTTTTGTCACAGTCCTTTGTTAAACATGTCAATATGAAGTAAGGACTTATGGTGATCATTCATTCATTCACCTACAATTAGTTTCCTTGTAGTTTACAGGAGACTTAAGTTAAAACAATAATCAGTCTCATCATATTTAATTGAAATTCTACAAGAAAGACGAATAAACATTATTATTCTTGTACATGGTTTCAAAATGTTTTAGCAAAAAGAGGTGTTTAAATGAGCTTCAATTAGAGACAACTTAAGAATTCATGTAAATATCATTTGGTTTGAATAAACACTTACACATTCTAGTTGAAACTCAATATTTTCTAAGCCTGCAGCCAGCGTAAGTAGTACATTAAATCTCTGAAAATAAAAGAAAAAGATTATACAAAACCTCTACAATTTTACCCAGCATAATTATACAACAAAACAACAGAAGACATTTTCTTGCTGGTTACAAGACAATCAACAAAACCCAAAATAGCATGGAGATAACTCATTACTATCATTGTTTATTTATTTATTAGGGTTTTAAAAAAGCTTCAACATTATTTCGGTTATGTTGCATTGCCCAGCTCAAAAGGGTGGAGGAAGAACCCAAACTCTGATTTCCCCTATGGTATGAGCACTACCTTTTTTATCCTATTGTAGACAGAAAATATAAATTTTTCTTAGATCTTTTTGTCACTTGCTGTTGGTTCCAATGAAATGAAATCCGGAGTAGCAGTCTACAAAACAACTTAAGGAAAGTATTTGCACAAGTAAAAACTGATAAACATGGGTAGTATCTTGAATGATAGTAGAATTTTGCAATGTGACCCAACATTCGAATCGTCTCTTTTGAGACGCTTCCAATGACATGTTACTTTACAATATTGCTTAGCCCAATATTGAAATAAGGGGTAAGGTTGTTATGATCTTATGCAAATTCTTAGTGTTAAATAAAGCCCTTCCCTTACAATATGATGGTTTTATTAGGAATATTTTACATACCCATAAGTAACAAAATTTATCATGGGGCGCTTGAATAGCTGAACTCAAGGTGTAGAGTAATTGATTAGCTTAAAAATTAGCTTTAAAACTTGTGACAACTAATAATCAGATATATAATAAAGCTATCTAAACAAATTGTGGCTTATTTCATTTAAACAATACGAACCGCAGTAAATTTGAAATAAATTTGCCACATGAAAGGTTTAACCATGTCCCATATAAACCATTCACAGGATATAACAGCAGGGTACAGAAAAGTATAAAAAAACAACATGTATTTCATGATATCAACAAGAAAGCATTAAAAAATTAGTTATCTATTTCCCAAACAATAACGACAGTTGACGACTTTGTTGCAGACGACATTAAAAAACATTATGGGAAAAGGAGAAATTGCTCATAACGAGCAAATTTTCTTTTCGTACAAGGTTTTCTGCTCTTTCTGAAGAATATTGTTCAATTTCATCACATTTTAAAATGTCTGTGTGCAAACTCTTTCAATTTGGGACAGGCGAAAATTTGTTATTTGGGAAAGGTTTAAATGATTTGTTTGGTTTTTTTTAGATGGGTTTTACATCACATCAACATTATTTCAGTTATGTAGCGATGCCCGACTCTTAATGATGGAGGAAGACCCCATACTCAACTGCCCATAAGGGCTGGTCAAGGCGGGTAGAACCATCGACATTCCGTAAGTCTGTCGGGAGACTGCCTCTCATAAAAATCCATATCCCTCTCAGGATTTGAACCCACACGGAGAGGGGCCTTGTGATTTCAAGTTCTGTACTCTAACCACTAGGCCACGGAGGCCCCTTAAGTGATTTGTAAACATACTATAAGTAAAAAGGCTTAAAGTCTGACAATAAATGAAGCTGACTGTATCAGGGGAAGGACAAGTATGGGAAGGTATGAGGGTTTACTGTACAGGGGTGGCAAACTTAATAGTCCATAATACCCAGCTTGCCAAAAGCCTAAACGGATAAATGGATTTTTACTGAAATATACTATGGAACTATTAAACGTACAAGTGATGAAAATGATTTGGCATTTACAGACAAGTAAATCAAAATCAGATTTCACCACTCCTGCTCTCATGACAAATATCAAATGATGGACGGTAGATTTTGGGGGTGTTCTACATGCAGCAAAAGTAATTGTATACTTCTTAATTACTTACATCCTGGTCTCTTACTAGGGCATCTTTCACATAGAATTCTTCCACAAGGCTTTCATTCTGATGATAGCATCTCATATAGCTCTCTAGTAGCGCCTCATTCAAGGCCATAAACAGCCATGCCCGACCTGAAGCAGATAAAACCACATAAGATTCATTTCAAATAGAGTTAGCGGAGTTGGGGTTTCGGAACTTTTTTTCCTCAACTTGTTCCCAATAAGAACAGGCTTCAGGCCAAAATGACCGCTTCAAATTATGTTTTGGTCGGTTCAAATTCACGGAGATCTTAAGAACCCCCATGGACCCCCCTCGAAGCAGCCTGTTCAAAATTTGTTCTTGCCTGTTCAACCAATTTCTATTGAGAAATTGGGAAGAGACCTAGGCCTGCTTATTTTGTGAAAATACATCTGACATTGTTTAATTGGGAAACAAAAAAGCTGGTGTGACTGTGAATTTTTCGAAAAACTTCATGCTTGTAAGGAAATTTCTAATTGGGACGTAGCCTTTAATGGGCCCATGCAAAAAAGTAGTGGGTTTTACATGGTTTTCAACAGTATCTGATATTCCTACTTCAAATATTGTCTGTGAACTTAAGCAAGAAGTAGCAAACAATAGGCCAAGAATCCATTCATATACATGTACATCTGTTATGTGCTTTTACATTGTTTTTAAAAAAAATATAGGGTTTAACTCTGTGTCAACAGTATTTCAGTTACTTCATGCCATTCCTGGATTTCTCCAGTACAAGGCAGGGCTTTGCAGTGTCTTACCCAAGGACACTCACACACACAAAATAAAAGAGCTGTTGGGGAGAATTGAACTGGGATCTGCCGTGTTATGAGTCCTACACCATGACCACTTGGCATTGCAGAACCCTGCTTTTACATTGCATCAGCAGAATTTCCATTGACGAATGTCAGCATGCATGCCTGTGTAGACTTACCTCGTCCAAGTTCAGTGGTCACATTACTCATATGTTTGATATCCTTTACACAATTTGTCAGCATGCATGCCTGTGTAGACTTACCCCGTCCAAGGTCAGTGGTCACATTACTCATATGTTTGATATCCTTTACACAATTTGTCAGCATGCATGCCTTTCTAGACTTACCTCGTCCAAGGTCAGTGGTCACATTACTCATATGTTTCATATCCTTTACACAATTTGTCAGCATGCATGCCTTTCTAGACTTACCTCGTCCAAGGTCAGTGGTCACATTACTCATATGTTTGATATCCTTTACACAATTTGTCAGCATGCATGCCTTTCTAGACTTACCTCGTCCAAGGTCAGTGGTCACATTACTCATATGTTTGATATCCTTTACACGATTTGTCAGCATGCATGGCTGTGTAGACTTACCTCGTCCAAGGTCAGTGGTCACATTACTCATATGTTTGATACCCTTTACACAATTTGTCAGCATGCATGCCTTTCTAGACTTACCTCGTCCAAGGTCAGTGATCACATTACTCATATGTTTGATATCCTTTACACAATTTGTCAGCATGCATGCCTTTCTAGACTTACCTTGTCCAAGGTCAGTGGTCACATTACTCATATGTTTGATACCCTTTGCACAATTTGTCAGCATGCATGCCTGTGTAGACTTACCTCGTCCAAGGTCAGTGGTCACATTACTCATATGTTTGATATCCTTTACACAGTCACGGTGGGTGAAGTCTGACACAATCTTCCAGTAACCATGGGTAACATGTCTCAGCCTGTAGAGAAGTGAAAATTCTATTTGATTAACATGTTTCTTTGGATAAATTCATGTGCTTTAACCCTTTACCAAACGCCAAATTTTAGACTCTCCCAAATTGAAAAAGTTTGCAGATGACATTACAAAATAAGATGACATTGAAAAGCAATCATCTGATAGGGCAGAAAACATTGTAGAAAAAGGAGAATCTGCTCGTTAAGTGCAATTTCTCCTTTTCCTACAATGTTTTCCAGAGTCCTCTGCAACAAATTTGTCAAATGTCGTGATTGTTTGGTAATGGGAAAACAAAAATGGATTGACAGACTTAAAATTCAATTGTTAACACATGCATAACTGCTGATGATCAGTAATTTCTCTCTTTGGCAATAGATGTTTCCCTACACAGAAAAAAAATATTAATTTCTATACTTTATTAATTTGTTTTCTGCTCTTGCTTGCAACTTTAAGAAATCGCAAATTTATTGTTTGGGAAAGGGTTAAGATGATAATATAGTTGGGTTAATTACCAAAAACAAAGAACATGTCCCGTCTCATACTTTTACAATTATAGTTATCCCTTTACCAAAAGCCAAATTTTCGACTGTAGCAAATTGAAAGAGTTTGCACACGACATTTCAAAATGTGTTGATATTGGAAAATAATCTTCTGATAGGGCAGAAAATATTGCGGGAAAAGGAGAAATTGCTCGTTTAGAGCAATTTCTCCTTTTCCTGCAATGTTTTCCAGAGTTGTCTGCAACAAACTGGTCAAATGTCATTATTGTTTGGTAATGGGTTATGGTTACTCAGATATGAGGGAATACATTACCCATGTAAAAGTGTGTGATCCAAATGTTCGCACAGGCGGTGGCACTGCCAATCATAGTTGGATAGGGTCACATGACCACTTCCCGACATTATCTGTAACTCCTGGATCTATAAATAGAAATATATTTATATTTGTTTAATTTTCCTTGTCTTTTCTTCTCATTCATTTCCAGGGTATTTCTCCTGAAGTATTACCAGACATTTTCCCAAGTAAATCTAAAACAACAAGCGAGTAGTGTCTTCTCCTATAATTCTCAACAATGCAACAAAAGGCTATGGCCTCAAGTCTATATAGCTAAACTCTACACCACGTACTGTAGTCTCATATAATCAAATATTAACACCAGAATGATACCAAACCAACTGCAAAACTGAGTAAAATAAGTTATAAATTATGCAACAATATGTTACAATTGGGGAAGGTAACGAAAAAATGGAATATTCAAATGTTTGATTTTAAGTCTGAATAATGGGATCATCAATTACTATCTAAATATTTGTTTTTATTGAGCAAATTTTACTGTATTAAATTTTGTACATTTAAAACTATTAAAAGTCAATTTTAGTTTATTCCTTTGTACCTTGGTCTAAGTTGATCAAATATCAAACACCTGTCAAAAAAGCAAATGTATGTCCCAAAGGGATCATGGAAATGCGAGTTTTGTCCGTTTTGGACAAATTTCGATTTGGTTGTACTGGACCAACTGTAAGTTGAGATTTGATGAAAAAAGTTGTCCCGATATAAGAGTTAAAGAGAGTTTGACAAATGTCCCAGTGGGTAATTGTCCTACGGGTCATTGTACTACACCCACTAGGCTAGGGCTCTGAAGTGTCTTGCCAAAGGACACCCTCACCAAACTAGTTGTGCAAGTGGGGTTCCAACTAAGGCCCCTTGGTTTTAAGTACATCACCATAACTACTGGGCCCCACAAGACGTCCAACAGTTAGAAAATTTGAGCATGGTATGGTAAAGAATGTATCATGTTCAAACAAACTTCTTCATTAGAATAATCCAGTAGAAAAAGGAGATAAAAATATATTTTGTTATAGAATATTGTTATAATGATTGAACAGGTAAATCATCACTTTCCCACAAAAATTAGCAAATCATATACATGTATATATACGAGTATTTAGCAAAGGATTCAGGAAAATCTCTTTTAATTAATTACAGATAGCAAAATTTAATGTGAAATGTAACAAAAAAAAGCTGCTTTAACCCATTACCAAACAATAATGACATTTGACCAGCCTGTTGCAGACGACTCTGGAAATCATTGTGGGAAAAGGAGAGATTGCTCTTATCGAGCAATTTCTCCTTTTCCCACAACTTTTTTTGTCCTATCGAAAGATTGTTTTTCAATTTCATTACATTTTTAAATGTCATCTGCAAACTCTTTCAATTCGGGACTGCTAAAAAATTTGGCATTTGGTAAAGGGTTAAGAGCATAATTATGTTCATCCTTTTTCTAAATTATCAGCAGCATACATTTTGTGTTCATCCAATCTGCCATTAGAAAATTTGAAAGCAGTAGGATGGAATATTAAAAAAATGGAAAAAAAACAAACAGTTTCTTCAAGATATTGAAAAAATCATTGTAAGGAAAGGATGAATTGGTCATTGGTGGGGATAAAAGTGTAAGTACTTATGTGATGTAATAAGACAATTAGCTATATCCTGCTTTGAGAGCAATTGTCATAAAATCACAGGATCTACTTTCTGTTTACCAAGGGTCCAAATTCAATATTATATTAAGTCCTTCATAAGTGTAAGCACTTACCATAGTCTTACACTGAACCCTTGATGTGTTCTATGAGTCATCCTCACCCTTTAGGCGAGTGATCATACCTCTTTCCAACATAATATTTTCATCATAATCCTCTGCATTATAAGTTCTTTCTTTGAGAAGTACTTTTACACTGATTAAAGAGAAGCAAATGATGGTTTCCCCCTTCAACCCTACAATGCTATCTCCTTCAAAGTTTTTTTGAGAAAAAAAAACCAACATACAAAACCAAGAAAACACCTGTCTTACATATCAATCAAAGGATACATGTCAATATAATCAAAATTACCAAAGACCTTTTATGGTAAGCAAATTGGATGTTATCAGGAACCAAGCCCAGGTATTTTTCTCTTAAGTCCTTGACACTAACTACTACACCGTCTTGGATCATTATTCATTGAAACGACTGAAAAAGGCATCAGATTAAAATCTGGATTTCTAAATAGGAAAAGACAAAACAATGTACATCAATAAGAGACATGTGGTGGGGGTAATGTTAGTGTCTGGGACTAAAGACAGTTCAACCAAGGTTCAATTCTCGATGATAATCAAACTATTTCACTGTGGAGTGAAAGACACATTTCCTAGCAAGAAACTGGCTAGTTTTCTAGAGAACATTTACGTACTATAACACACTTGTGTGAGATCGGCGTGTTAACCCATTACCAAACACCCAATTTTCGACTGTCCCAAATTGAAAGAGTTTGTAGACGACATTTCAAAATGTGATGAAATTTGACAGTAATCTTCTGATAGAATAGAGAACATTTTCCCAGTGTTCTTCAGAGTTGTCTGCAACGAAGTAGTTCAATGTCAAAATTGGTAGAAACAACATACAGTTGGAGGACTGAAACCCTTTACTCTACAGTCAGATAATTCAAAACTCCTTTTATACAGCTTAAAAACATTTACAAAACGAGACATTGATCAAAAGTAATTTCGATTCAACAATCTCAATGTGATCCGTCATGCATGTAGTCTTTCGCATAGTATTCTGCCAATTCAAAGGGAACCAGGCAGTGGTAAGTAAAGGGATGATAATTTTGACAGCTAAAAAAACACTTACACTCTTCACTGCTTTTGCGACGTTCGAGACGATTTTGTCCTTCAGTCGCATCCGATCGTTTGCCGACTCCAGCACCACAGCCGGCCGGCCGTTTACGGGCAGCATCCTTCCTGTTGTTCGATAGATAAACACCTTCTTTCAAAACAACAAACATTATTTCACACAGGTCAAATGACCAGTTTCATTTTGGATGACTGTATCCACGGTTTGGTGTGATTGTAATGGATAAAACGATAGAATGACACGGTGAAAAATCCCTGAACCCGTCAAGTTCATCACTAACTGGTTTCCCCTTTGACTGTTTATGGCAGGGTACCAAAATTACAAAATAAGGACACACACCTGAATGCATTGTCACTCCGTATTCAATAATGAAAACCATTTTGCTCATTGCATTTTACATGTCAATTTCTTTCGAAATCTTGCATTTAGCCATATTTGGGACGTTTTTCTAGTCGATTAGCTATATGCTGGCAGCAACATACACAAGCAATGATATAGATGTCTTGAATTATAACAAACTTGTGTTTTCTCAAATTGACTATCACTTGAAAAGAAATTGCTTATTTTGCAGTAGATGTTTAGTTAAAACTTATTTATTTTACATGTGTTTGTCTCTTTGAGAGGTTCATTTGTTCGGTTCGTTTTAAAAGGGAACATCTCATACATTGAGATATCAATATTTTCAATACAAAATATTAAACCATTTATGGCAGATAAGTTTTTAACCGGTACTACTGAGAGCTCTCTAGCCAAAAGAAAATCGAACAGGTGTGTGACTATACGGCACAGTCGTTATTTTCATGTGACTTATCTTAAGTCAACCAAATGTCACAGTTTAAACATCAAATTTGATGTCAGCTTTCCTTTGAATGGTCGAGTAAACGATCCCATGTGAGGCTAGGCATTAAGGATGAGATAACTGCCCGGAGAAGTAATATTTAACAATGCCCTTTTTGTAGTTAACCATTAGAATGCTGGGTTATTTTCAAAAAATAGTTGTTTGTGTCGTCTGCTTTCCAAAACCTTAAGTATCTGCTTAAGTTTGATAAAAAAAAAGTAATCGCAGTAGCAAACAGGTTAGATCACAGGTCAGATTGGCGGCTGGCCTTGATCTAACCTGTTTGCATAAGTATGAAGTCAGTTCCAGCACAATAAGTGTTAAGTAGATATTTGTATGCACGTTGGTATCTCATTATCCAGGCATTTAATTGGCGGCTGGCCTTGATCTAACCTGTTTACATAAGTATGAAGTCAGTTCCAGCACAATAAGTGTTAAGTAGATATTTGTATGCACGTTGGTATCTCATTATCCAGGCGTGTAGCTAGCCCTCCATGAAGGTGGAATTGTGGATCCATGATTAAGCTAGGGGGTCCGGAGGTATGATCCCACGGACAATTCTGAAAATAATGGTGCAACCTACAATTCTGAAAATAATGGTGCAACCTACAATTCTGAAAATAATGGTGCAACCTACAATTCTGAAAATAATGGTGCAACCTACAATTTTGAAAATAATGGTGCAACCTACAATTCTGAAAATAATGGTGCAACCTACAATTCTGAAAATAATGGTGCAACCTACAATTCTGAAAATAATGGTGCAACCTACAATTCTGAAAATAATGGTGCAACCTACAATTCTGAAAATAATGGTGCAACCTACAATTCTGAAAATAATGGTGCAACCTGGTGCATTCTAGGCGATTTCAGGGTCATTAATGTAGTTTAACATAATAATATGGACAAATAGAATACATTATTTGGGATTTCAAAAAAAAAATCTGATATCTTTTTTTCTCCAGAATCGTGTGAATTCTGCCGCATACTTGCGTATAGGCAGCTATGTACCTGTTAGCTGCTAAATGCAATGGCTTGAAACTTCGGATATTTATGCTGGGTTATTGTGTTAGGCTTCAGAACACACACCAAAACGCTATCTTTAATCTCTAAGCAAACTGTACAGCTTTTCCAAGCTGGAATCTCATTAACCACTGAAAGGAAAGGACTGAAACTTCACACTTGTTATTATGGACATTACGCAATACAATGTCTTCCCCAAAGCCCAATACGTCTGGATTTGATTCTAAGCTGTTTAATTTCATAAGCGTACTTTATAAAGCATGGTCCGTAATATATAAAGTACAATTGAGAAATTAATTTGGTTAGATTTTGCGTGCAACTTCATCGCCCGAAAACAAACTATTTTCAGTGCATAGTGCTTACTCTAAAGGTAAACCACCCCTGATGGTAACTTGTATTGGCTTTGATTAAAGGTAAACCACCCCTGATGGTAACTTGTATTGGCTTTGATTAAAGGTAGACCACCCCTGATGGTAACTTGTATTGGCTTTGATTAAAGGTAGACCACCCCTGATGGTAACTTGTATTGGCTTTGATTAAAGGTAGACCACCCCTGATGGTAACTTGTATTGGCTTTGATTAAAGGTAGACCACCCCTGATGGTAACTTGTATTGGCTTTGATTAAAGGTAGACCACCCCTGATGGTAACTTGTATTGGCTTTGATTAAAGGTAGACCACCCCTGATGGTAACTTGTATTGGCTTTGATTAAAGGTAGACCACCCCTGATGGTAACTTGTATTGGCTTTGATTAAAGGTAGACCACCCCTGATGGTAACTTGTATTGGCTTTGATTAAAGGTAAACCACCCCTGATGGTAACTTGTATTGGCTTTGATTAAAGGTAGACCACCCCTGATGGTAACTTGTATTGGCTTTGATTAAAGGTAGACCACCCCTGATGGTAACTTGTATTGGCTTTGATTAAAGGTAGACCACCCCTGATGGTCACTTGTATTGGCTTTGATTAAAGGTAGACCACCCCTGATGGTAACTTGTATTGGCTTTGATTAAAGGTAAACCACCCTTGATGGTAACTTGTATTGGCTTTGATTAAAGGTAGACCACCCCTGATGGTAACTTGTATTGGCTTTGATTAAAGGTAGACCACCCTTGATGGTAACTTGTATTGGCTTTGATTAAAGGTAAACCACCCCTGATGGTAACTTGTATTGGCTTTGATTAAAGGTAGACCACCCCTGATGGTAACTTGTATTGGCTTTGATTAAAGGTAGACCACCCCTGATGGTAACTTGTATTGGCTTTGATTAAAGCAAAACTCGAAAAGTAAATAATGAAAGTATCATTTCAAAGTCATTCACCAAGCCACTTTTCTGAATTTGTCTGATATTGAATTTATATTTACAAAATGAATATCAGTGAATTCTGCTGTTAAATCCATAGTAAATGATTATATTTTTTTACGTTGAAATTAAAATTACATGAATGATTTAATGCATTTGGTCTGTTAAATCTTTGACTTTGTTATTCTGAACTTTCTCCAGTAGGGTGGAATACATTAAATCTTTTCGAAGTGTCGAGCGCAATCTATTAGCGACAACTCTTTTTATTAACTAAACATAAACATTAAACGATTGCAGTGTTATACGTTGCATTAGTACCCTTTCCCTCATATATACGCCTTGTAATGCCTATGTTATAATAAGAAGTCAAGAAACAAAGTCGACGAAAGAAAGGAACACATGCTAGCAATGAGCAAGTACTTAAACTTTTGACAATGATCGCATTTTGCCTTTATTGATCGAAATATGTGTGGGGCTTTTTTTTGTCTTTTTTTTTCTTTCCTATTTCCTATTTTCGTCTTCCACTGTTTTCTAGTTTGACCAGTCAAAAACATATATGAGGGAATGTGTATGTACATGGTCCATGTGTGTCGGTAATAACCACGTGCTAGTTGTGATTGGGCCGAAATGTACTACACGAGTCCCACCAAATAGCAAACCGTTCGTGGGTTAACAAACAGATATATACTCGGTAAGTCCTTTTTAATTAATGTGAAAAATAAAACACTTATAAAGTCTATAAACCCCTGAGCCATGAGAGGTTTCTTTATAGAGCAATGGCCGTCTTTCGATATTTATTTAGTTGTTTAAAATGTCACGTAACAGCGCACAGAACGAAAACTTGGATACGGGTTTTTACCAGCAGAATTCCATACAGTTAATAGTTTCTTATGCGACCAAAATAAAATAAAACATTCAATACTAAAAATCAAGGCATCTGCAGAGCCCTAGCCTTGGACTGGTTGATCCAGAAAAGCCGATAACTGAAAAACTGTTGATACTGCATCAAACACCATATAATCTTTTAAAGCATCATCTAAGAAAGGAACGTGCAGGGATCTTCTGCGGAGCCTTTCCAATGGCTGGCATCATATAGCAACTGGTACATGTATTAAACATAGAAAAATCATATTTGATGTAATCGCTTAATTCAAGATACAAAATAAGTACATGTATTGTAAGATATGTTAATCGTGGGTTTGCATGTTTTCTCTTTCTCATATCATTTTTCTATTCCTCAGGTAACCCGTGGGAGACTAGGCAACTAAAACAAGATGGACTCTGTGTTTGTAAGAGGTTTTCATTTCTGGAAATATCATTTGACGAATACGATCAATACCATTCTTGTATATCTACAGCAATTATATGTCATCGCAAGTGCTTTGAACTTTCCATTGAACTAATTTTAATATGTGTGTTTATGTCTTGAATATTTGATATGCCACGATCTAGTTCGATATGCCATAATCTAGTTTGATATGTCAAAATCTAGTCCGATTTGCCATATTTCACTTTGATATGTCACAATCTAGTTCGATATGCAAAAATCCAGTTCGATATTTCATAATCTAGTACGTTTTGCCATGATCTAGTTTGATATACCATAATTTAGTTTGATATGCCATAATTTAGTTTGATATGCTATAATTTAGTTTGATATGCTATAATTTAGTTTGATATGCCATAATTTAGTTTGATATGCCATAATTTAGTTTGATATGCTATAATTTAGTTTGATATGCAATAATTTAGTTTGATATGCTATAATTTAGTTTGATATGCAATAATTTAGTTTGATATGTCATAATTTAGTTTGATATACCATAATTTAGTTTGATATACCATAATTTAGTTCGATATGCCATAATCTATTTTGATATGCCATAATTTAGTTTGATATGCCATAATCTACTTCAATATGCCATAATCTAGTTTGATATGCCATAATCTACCTCGATATGCCACGATCTAATTTGATATGCCATGATCTTGTTCGATATGCCCTAATTTAGTGTGTTGTCTTGTAGAAAATAATTAAGTCTCTCTTAACTATGATTGCTTCAGACAAGATTGACTGAATGCCACTGAACTGTTTGAAATGTTAATGATGCTTAAATACGTAAGTTTTTGTGATTTCAGCACTACTATGAAGCGGTGGCCTTTCTCTTTCTGATCGTTTATTCTCAGCTACTTCACGATGCCATACCTTACGTGTTGGGTATGAGGAGACTTGTAGAGTTAATAGGTGAGATTAATCATTACAACTACACCTAAAACCCCGCCCCCAAAATATGAATAAACGAAATCGAAACGTTAATAAAAAGGAAGTAGTAGATACAGTGTATACCAATTTCTTTCATAGGTAAATTTGAGTACTAGTAAAGATCATCGAACGTTGACGCTTACCTTTTACCTAACACTGAATTTTCGACTGTTCCAAACTGAAAGGGTTTGCAGACAACATTTCGAAATGAGATGGAATTGAAAAAAATTGAAAAATCTTCTGATAGGGCATAAAACTTTGTGGGAAAAGAGAAATTGCTCGTTTAACATTGTTTTGTAGGTCCTATACATTATTTTGAAGGCCATGACATTATTTTGTAGGGTCTATACATATTTGTGTAGGTCTTTTACATTATTGTATAGGTCCTATATATTATTTTGAAGGTCCTATACATTAATTTGTAGGTCTTTTACATTATTTTCTAGGCCAAATACATTATTTTGTAGGTGCTATACATTATTTTTAGGCGCCTTTACATTATTTTGTAGGCTATATAATTTATTTGTAGGTCCTATTCATTATTTTGTAGGCCATATACATTATTTTGTAAGTCCTTTACATTGTTTTCTAGGCCATATACATTAATTTCTAGGTCCTATACATTATTTTGAAGAGTCTATACATATTTTTGTAGGTACTTTCCATTTTTTTTGTAGGTCCTTTACATTATTTTGTTGGTCATATACATTATTTTGTAGGACCTTTAAATTATTTTGTAGGTCTTTTACATTATTTTATAGGTCCTTTACATTATTTTGTAGGTTCCTATATAATATTTTGTAGGTCCTTTACATTATTTTGTTGGTCTTTTACATTATTTTGTAGGTCCCATGAAAACGAGAAAGATTTTAAGGGTCTACAGACATCTGATTCGTGCAGAAACTAAGATATATCGGATTGTCGCTATACAGGTAGTGGCGCGATGTGCTCAAGAGTTCTCCACAAGATTTGGCTACTTGTAAGTATTTTCCTTTGTCTTAACACTTAGAATGCTGGGTAATTTTCTAGAAATAGATTTTTATGTCGTCTGCAAGGCAAAACCTTAAATATATGCTAAATTTTGATGATCAAATATATTCAGAGTAGCAAACAGGTTAGATGACAGGCAAACCGCCAATTACATTGGCGGCTGACCTGGGTGTAACCTGTGTGCATAAGTATTCGGTTTTTGCTCTATAAGGGTTAAACGTTTATTCTTTATTACCCCTGCATTAGGAGTTAAGAAGTTAAATCTTCTTGATTCCTTTTCAGCAAAAGAATGAAGAAGCCATCGTGGTTAAAGCAGGATCGAGGGTTTCAACACCGGTGATGACATGTCGATTTTCAATTGACTTACAAAATACTAACGGTTCTACCCATATTTCCCAGCACTTATAAATGAATTAATAAGTAAATGAATAAATGAACAAATAGATAAATGCATGAGTTTAATATAGGAATGAACGAATAAAAGAATATATGATTAAATGAATAAATACAGGAATTGATGAATACATGATTTGAAGAATGACTGAAAAATAGACAAATAAATAAATAAATGCACAAATGAATAATAGAAAACATTAACTCATTGCTGATTTTGTGAAAATAATATCTGACAAAATAAGGGTTGGGGTACACCGACAACTTAATTACTTCTATCTAATTCCTTTCAGCTTAGGCCTCGTCTTTTTCGCGACCATATCATACGGGATGGTGGAGCTCCAGCGGTACATGTTTAAGATGCGGAAACAGCATGCGGTCCTGACCATTATCCTTCTTCTCTCGAGCTATCTGGACGAGCCTCTATCCGTACAGATATTGATGAAAGGTCTCTGTACACTGCTGTTTGTACAGGTAATGTGGCCTAATAGAAGTACATGATGTATACTGATTGTCGCGATGGTATTGGAATAAGCAAACAAATAAGTATTTTTATGTCAAGCTAGGGTTGACTTCCGACACAGGTCCCATATGGATCATCTTCTTTAATGCTGCATCAACAATTTTTCAGTTATGTAACGGCTTTCCTAGACCTAGGTACTAGGCTATGGCTCTGAGGTGACTTGCCAAAGGCCAAAGGAACTATATTAAGAAAGGTTTTTATCGCATTATGAAATATAACATAAGATTTCGACTAAGGTTGCTCCCATCGTCATCTGAATGTTCTTGTTTTAAGGCTGTGCTGGGTCATACAAACATTACATAAAGGTCTTCGCTGGAAAGGACATAACGACTATTAGTAGTAAGTACCATGTTGTACAGGCGTGGTTCCCATCTTATCTGCTTAAGACAGACATCATTGCTTTGACAGAAATATGTCTAAAACGGCGCTTAACCGCAACTAACATATATCAATTTACCAAGCCTATATTGAGTGTGTTTCTAAGATTAGTACAATGCAGAAATACATAACCTGACCTAGACTGTCACTCCATACAGGTTGCTGCCCAAGGTTGTCGTTCCCTTCTCCATCTGCACATATATCAACATGTTTGCGGATTGAACGCTTCCTTGGCCTAGTGGCAAATCTCTTTATGTTTTCTTATAACCGTAACATATAACACCCTCAAGAGTTGCGAAATCTGATTTTGACTTACTTGTCCGTAAATACCAAGTCTTAATAAGTACTTGTCTTGATTACTTGATCAGGAAATTTCAGTAAAGTTTCAGTTTCTGTTAAGGCAATACGAACAGTTGATTTCGCCATCCCTTGACAGTAATGTGGTAAAATGTAAAAGGAGTTTGTAATTCAAAGGATAAGACAAGTAACGTACGATATCTCAACAAGAGAGTTTGTTGTGGAAAACCGTTTCTTTCGTCGGATTACTTCGGTCGTTTTCGATATACAACGGGCGGTGCAGGAACTATTCGCTTTACACCGAATACGACCGATGAATACCGACAACGACCGAAGTAATCCGATAAAAGAATCAATTTAAGAAATGGCGGATTATAATTATCCTACCTTAAAGTCACGATAGCTTTATTATTGCTTGGAATTGCAAGTGTTGCCGCGTCCCAGATGACTCTCGGAATACTGATGGTAAATTCGGCATTACCAATCCGTAGGGGCTTTCGGCTTTGAGAGCTTCCTTCACTATTAATGAGCTGGGCATAGCAATATCAGTGACATAACGTTAATGCGATGTAACATCATAACAAACAACGGGGAGGACCGAGAAACAATGTGGATCACAGTGGTATATGGGTAGAGTGACACGGGGGTCGTGGGTTCGAATCCCGTGAGTAGCGGGTCTTCCTTTCGACCTTTCATAATCAACATTTGGGGCGAATACTGCTTACATATCCAAGACATGGTTGGTGAACGCTATACCGCACCACATATTTCGTTATTGTTCCTCGTCGATGCATTTCATAATTGCAATTCGCAAGTCTGCAATGCAACCGCATCACTAAAAAATGCGATAATCTATCAAAACAGACCGATTGTGCAGCAGGTTTTACCACTTGGTAGTTTTGAGTATAATCATTTATCAGAATATCTATTTACTTTGACATAAAATGGCCTATCGCATGGCATTTTGTTGGTTTTGCCAACGCGGTATCAGAAGATGAACTTTTGAGTTCCTTCGGCGACGAAAATTCCGAAACTTCAGCCAATTCCACGAGCTCAAAACGGGAACTTTACCTTTACGCGGTTTAATGCAATAAGGAATCATGTCTTTAGATTTTTGATTACTTGTCTGGAAATGCAGAAAAAAATGCAAAAGTTGCATTTCCTAAAAACGCTAAACCGTAAGTTGCGCACCCGATTTCGTCGTCAGCACCATGGTGTTGCGGCAGAGCGTTTAACAGCCGTGCAGGGAACAGACTCGAGTTATTTAGCTTTAGATCCACGCGCATTAACTTCACGATGGAGATACGAACGGGCTAGAGAAGCTGTATACGAAACGACTGAATGGAAAATATTTGCGTTATTAAAGTCGTCAAGAATTTACATCATTTTAAATAATATATCAATACCGCCATGTAACAAGTCATTTGAAGCATCTCAAAACGTCATCAAGTAATGACTTAGTACTTAGCAGAATTGCCTATCGTTATATTGAATAAACATGGACGTTGTTTTGAACGTATACAAGCATTAATCTAAGATGCGTTGTAAAACCCTGGGCTGAAAATGACTTCAAGCAGATGTTCGATGATAAGTCGCAGTGCTATAAGACTTAACCCTTATAACGTTGGGTAATTTTCTAAAAAACAGATTTTTGTGTCGTCTGCTTTCGAGAACCTAAAACATCTGCTTAATTTTGATGAGGAAAGAAACCTAGAGTAGCAAAGATGTTAGATTACAGGCCAGCCGCAAATTTATTCGGCGGCTAACCTGTGATCTAACCTGTTAGAATAAGCATGAAGTCGGTTTCAGCACTATGAGGGTTAACACATGATGCAGGTTACATAGAACTCTACCTTGCCCTCTCCCGATTGACTTACGGAATGCCGATGGTTCTATCCACCTTGACCAGCCCTTATGGGTAGTTGAGTATGGGGTCTTCCTCCATCATTAAGAGTCGGGTATCGCTACATAACTCACATAATGTTGATGTGATGTAAAACCCATATAAATAAATAAACTACCTTGCCTTTACACATATACTGAAGAACCAATTACTGATAGACTTATATCGAGGGTCGGGCTGCATGACCGTGTGGTCAGGGTGTATGACTTGAAACATGATGGGCCCGGGATCAATTCTTCATCAGCGGCATTCGGATTTTTTGTCGGAGTTGCATTGGGCAAGACAATGCAGGCTACTGCCTAGTACTGGTAAAAATCTATAAAAAAATCGTAAAATAACTGAAATACCTTTGACACTGTATCCATTTTGTTGAGGACAGTGGTCCTCCGGACGTGACGGTCGTCGGTTCGAATCCCGCTTTCCGACCTTTCATTGATCTACTGTCGGCATGAGTAATGGTTATGATCCATGAAGCAGAATCGAGAGTGGTTAATCTATATTGTAAGACCTTGTTTTACAATCAATGTAAAGTAAATAAGTTTAAACTTAAACCGCATTAAATCCATTATTGAACAATAAAAAAATGCTTAAATCGATTTTGTTTTGTAGTGTTGGTCAAAAGACAAAGATGAGGTGACCCAGCCAGACAACAACAACAACAATGAGTTTAGTGATGTCGAGGAGGAGGTCATAAAGCCACTTAAGAAAACGCACGTCATGATTAAGGTAATGCGACCATAACTATGTGTCAAAAATGTCAGGGTAATCTTAACTATATTGGGCAACATTCTTCACAAACCACTGACGGCTTTTCTAATAGGGACGTGTGTGGCTTAGTGGTTATAAAGTACTTAACTTGAAATCAAAAACATAAAAAGGATTCATCAAATAACTTGAAAAATCTCTGATAAAAAGACACCCTGGGTCTTTAATTGTCATACATCGTATTATCCATATAAACGAG